>LUCH01005335.1:7696-39189 GCA_013368495.1 Paragonimus heterotremus | reverse complement strand
GTCACCTGTAAGCCAAGTCTCCGTAAAAGCAAATAAGTGAGGTTTTCTGTCATGAGTTAACTGTCTGATTTCCGGCAACTTATTAAACAAACTCAAACAGTTCGTACACATGCACTTAAGAGCTATTTCCCCACTTGACTTCTCGAGAAAAGAGAGAGGAGAGTGTGGGGAAGAGTTTGGGAAAGAAGGCCTAGAATTGAGAAGGGTGGTGGTGTAGGGCTCGGCATGTACTGCCGAATGGTTCTGATAGCCCTCCTTTGAGGCTGTGGCCGTGTGGTCACTGCTTGCGCATACGTCAGCGTCCTGTAGGGACGCTTGACCAGCAACTTGCGACCCCTGTACGCCTAAAAAATTCCGCTTTTTCGGAGGGTGTTTGAGAGTTCTCGCCCACAGAAAATTTGACTTCTTCGTCTGCCGGATGCAGGGTTTGAGGGGGGGCAGTGTGCATGGTTTTACGGAGCCACTGATAGAAGTGGTTTGTGGGGTGTGCCAGTGAAATGCTTTCTGATTCACAGTCGGCGTCCCCAACAGGCCCCTATCGCTTCGAATTCATGGAAGAAAGAATTTTCTATGGTGCCTCCTGATAGCTTTTGACGTGGGTAACTCGGAGAAAGGCATTTGTGCAGTATCTTGATCAACTTTGCCCTTGTTTGGGGTGTCGGCCGTTGAGATAGCGACTACGGAAACATCGTTCCCGCTTTCCACCACTGGCGTATAGGCCTTAGTGGGTACTGCTGGAGCAAAAATCGTCTCCAGTTGTAATTTCCGGCCGGCCATGTTTAAGATTTTAGGTTCTGCAGCATATCACAAATTTACTGTAACTTTAATATCTTCGAATTATTACTTAACTAAACCATAACGGAGATATTCACGTTCTACCGATTACACGCCGCACAATGAACAAAAATCATATTAGATCCGGGTACTTTGGTCCTCTACCACAAACCCGCGTATCAGTCACTCACTCGCTGAAGAAAAGTAATGCTTTTACACTAATTCGAATTCTGGTCGTTCCTAAACGACAAGAAAACTGCAATACGCAGTAAATTAGCACGTTATTATTTGCGAATAACGACAAATGCATATAACTTTTGATGCATGAAACGCCAATAGAGCAGAAATATGATTAGATATTGTGAGCAGGAAAATTCGAATCAGATTTCGAGTTACCCGCGCTCACGTCAAGAGACGCCAAATGAGCATAAAAGAAAACAGATTGACTGGATCTGGGTGGTGTGGACCTCCAGTGTCGAACATATGTGTACATCCTGGAATCGCTGCATTAAATGCATCAAGTCTAGTGATCCATAGGTGGGCGCAACATACGAAATTTTACTATGGTGGTTCGCGTGTTCTACAGCAGCCTATCTGGGAGCGTAGCGGTTCGGTCTTGTCCATGGTGGTTTATTTTTTCCTTTAGATTAAAAAGCAACAAAATGATATTATTGACTTGCTCTCCGCTAAAAATGTACAGTTTGAGAAAATTGATCTTTCGGAACCTAACAATGAAGAGACGAAGAACGCCATTTATGAAGGTATAAAGAAGTTAGAACGGCCGATTGTTCCTCCTCACATCTTTTCCGGCGATGAATATCTTGGTGTAGTAACTATTTCTACTAATGCCTAGCTAGTGCCCTTTTAGGGTTATGGTGAGTTCAAAGAGGCAATTGAAATGGAGGAGCTTGAGAGTTTTCTGAAACTTCCAGGTGACAAGCCAGTATGTCCCCGCATATTTCATTCGACTGATCATACTTAGAAATCTTTCGTGTGTTTGGCAAAGGATGAGTCTTCTGATGAGGTAGTGTGCATGCTCTGCATGTTTGCATGCAAAGTAATTGTTGCGCATCTCTCCTCACTGCATGAGATCAGCATCACCACCTGACCTACGCATAACCCACTGCCGTTTCAGGAGAAGTCTTCGGAAAGCGCCTTAGACGAAAAGGTAGGTGTATTTCCAGTTTCAATTCATTTGCTCCTATAGGAATCCTCTGATGACTCTTCCAATGGAGATAAGGTAAAAGTGTGACCAAATGCTTTATTCTACAGGACTCCGAAAAAGAAAATGAAAGTGAAGGTGATGACAAAAGTCAGAAACGAAAACTGTCCAACAAATCTGGGGATGTAGATGGCAATGACTTATTGGCTGAACCCAAAAGTGGCGAGAAAAAGGTTAAAAAAGATGAGGCCGATGCTGAAGTGGTCAACAAAGATGAAGACCCCGCTGCTGTTACCATGGCGGATTCTTCTGAAAGTGATGTGGTGCACTCAGATGGTACACCTGAAGTCGTTGAAGAGAATATCGAACAAGACGGATCTGCCCTGACCCAATCTGAGAATCCTAAGGAACAAAGTTCAGACGAAGGAAGCAAAGAAAGTAGCCGTAAGTCTTCTGTTACGGGCAGTTCAAAGAAAAACGGTTCAAGCGATGCATCTTCGACCAGTGAGAGTGATAGCGACGAGGCCAGAGACGACACCAAACCCTTGAACGATGAAACAGAGACAAAGAAAGAAGAACAAACGAAGGAAACCGAAAGTAGCTCTGAGGAGTCCGACTCCTCCAAAGGTGATGACTCAGATTCTGATTGAGCGGTTACTGTGCTTCCTCCTACACCATTAGCCCGGCGATAAAACTTGAGTGTGCCTTTGTGTGCTCTGGTTTATCGTAACACTAATTTTCCCCTTTATTTCTTACTGCTTCTCATGACTCCGGTGTCATTGTTATGACAGAAGCAACATGTTTTTCCATATTAAACTGTCCTCTTTGGCCTAACTTACGATTGTCTATCAGTTGTATCAGACAGTGAGTTTGATCCATCTGCAGCTCTACCACTTGTCCTGTCAGAAGGTGGCGCTAAGTTCCTAGTTCTAATTATCCTTCTCACTAATCAAATTTAATTGGGTGTGCTGATTACTTAGGTAACTGCAGTTCGTCTGCTTCACGACGCGCTGCAATGGAGAAATTAAATAAGCTAGCTGAAACCTTCGCCCCGTCGTTATCGGCGTGGCAACAGTGGTTCAGTTACGCTTGGCTGTCACACCGTACAAAGTGGAAACCCCCATTCTGATACAAAGAAAAGGAAGCCATGGAGCTTTACTCCTGAAACGCTTTTGTCTAACCTCAGACAACCTTGTAAACGATCAGGATGTAAGTGTGAGTGACACGACTTTCTCCGCCTCTGTTTCGTAGTCTCATTCGTACAGCGTCGCCACTGCTTGGTCAACCCTCAGTTCCGAGGTGCCCAGCGGTGTCTAGTCTTAGAGCGACAGGCAGCTTGCCGTTCCTGTCTGGATGTTGCGGCTTCCATCTCTGCCAAGTCTTCGATTGGCCGCACTGTATCTTACGCCGACGAGTTGAGGGCTCGGTTAGGGGTGTGATGTGGCGAGCAATGTGTTATCATCCTTGGTGCCTGGTTTACCCACTCAAATGTATTTTATCAGAAGTTGACCGCTAGCCTAATCGTACTCACCATCAAAACCCCCTGTTCCAACATGCATGTGTGCCTGCTCTTATCCGGTGCGTGCAATTGAATACAAACATCAGTGGTCAGGGACATGTATAAGCTTGATATCCCCAGTCCTTGGCGGCTTCGTCTCAGGGGTGCAGTGAAACTGCTGTGTCCGTGGTTTTACACATCCTACCCTCAAGCCTAGGTGAAACATTTTGATGCCAAGAGTATTTCGGTCCAACAGAGACCATCGTATCTTTAGTAGTGTGGACTCCGATTTAATTTATACACCCATCACGGCTAGTCGGCGACCCGTTATCTAGTCTGAAGCTAGCACAGTTGTTACGGCCCTGGAGTACCCTAAAGTCGCAGGACGCCTCCTTGACCGGTGGGTAAGATTAAACGCGTCATCTAACAAACTGCCTTACGTGAGCTGTCAAACAGCGGTACTTCGTCCGTGCTTTACGTCTGTCAATTTTCCATAGAGTAGAACGTCACACTTGGATTCTGTAGGTGTAGCAGATAGAACATTATTCCGCCTGTGACGAAATCAAACAAGAAATGTGGTAGCTTTCGCGAATACTAATTCTTTTGTGGAGTATGTCTGACGGTTTCCTGTGAACCCCTACACTGGGTAGTGTTCGTTAACAGGGGGCTGATTGTGTTTACCCGTTTGATCGATGTACACGTGTGTCCGAATCACTCAATTGGTCCAGAGTGATCAGTCGTCCTTATAGCCGAGCAGTAAAGTGATATTTGAATGGCGACAGGTGTAAATGTTCCAGATAAAAGCCCGACCACCCTTTTATAATTTTTGCTTCCCGATCTGCAGTGACTCTGCAAAGTAAAACAATTGTCAATCCCCTAGTCATGACGAAAGTTTGGTTATTTCCGCAGCCTTTATTAATATCCCAGGCTTGTTTCCTAATTGTATAAGCCTTAATCGGTCAACTTCACCTAGGGGGACAGTTCTCGTTTGTCTGGACTTGTGAAGTCAAGTGGGTTGGGATCTTCCCCCAGCATATCCCCATTCCCTTCGAATAGCGGAAGCATGAATTCGTTATAACCGAAAGCTTTTATACGCGGGCCCCGGCTCGGGGTGGTGGTTCTGGGCCTACAGTCGAGTGTAATCTCACTATATGTGATCGTGGGGGTAGAGTCAGAGGGTTTGCTGATCCGCCACTCAAGACATTCTGTTTGGCAAGTCAGCCTCGATTTGTCATAACTAAGTACGCCATCCATGTGTTCGGCAGTTTCACTGACAGACGACCATTGTGGGCTGTAAAACAAATGACCCAAGCATTTTACTGCTATTCACCTATGTAAGGACGACCTCAACCTCGTTAGTTTCCAATTTTGCCATCAGACTGCGCTTCTTTCTGAAATCTTCCCGCAGGTTGTTATATGGACTATTCATCAGGATCCATTCCCTCAGCGTTCACTGGCTGTGAGAGCTTTTATGTCATCCAGCGTTCTTTGCACCCTTGGGCCATCTTCCTGTAAACAGCATCTACCTCCACGCGGTGTGAAATTTGAGCCAATCAAAGGTTGGGATTTACATAGGTCGAATGGTATAACTTGTGTTCTGAGCTGACCTAAAGAGTCCGCTTCACCGCAGGTCAGGTCATTCTGTGAACTGCTGGCCATTGCGCTCGGTATTGCTTTCCCATAGTCAGGTGAATCATCAGCAGTTAACGACTTGATCAGTGTCCACATGTATGCTATAATAGGATGGGCGATTCTGCACGGAGCTACTCCACGTATAACTAACTAGTGCGTACTTGCACTAAATGAACGCCTTCCAAGGTATGCGCAACTAATACCAGGCACGAAATAAGAATATCAATAATTGCGGGAGACCGAACGTATATTATACAATAGTTACAATAGGTCTCAACCAGCGTTAAACGACACCGATACACGAAGGTAGCTAGGGAGGTTAAGGGTCCGACCGTCGAGCGCGCGGGCAGGCCGGAATTGTGTATGACGCGCATAGGCCAATATCTAAGGGAATGTTTATGCTTCGTTCTATCCCAGTGTATGCAAGTATACTCAATGTTATCCAACCTTCGAGTGCGAGTGAAATCAGCTGCAAGTTTGGGTTTGGATTTCTTGCAGGCTGTGGCGTACGTTAGGAAACAATGAAACCAACTAAGTGTCTCCGGAAAGTCCTAGCGAATTTTGATATGGTTTATAAAGATCTTGTAAAGTATATAAAAACCCTTAGATAGCAAAGTCAGAAGAACGGTGGTATCCGGTTTTGGGGCCTGCATTTATTAACAAAGTGAAGTAATAGTTTACGTTACTATGGAGGGAGATTTCGGACTGTGAAGTGATAACGATATGGTCGGTAACAAGATTGTGAATAGATCACTAGATTGCTGCGCTCAGGCATTTAACAGTGAGAAGCACAGTTATGTGTCAATCATTCGTACGAGGAGATGTGTATTCATCAGAATGTCCCTTAAATTGGTCACCTTTGATAAAAGACCGACAGCCACCCTGCCAAGTTCTATAAGAGCGACTTGTAAAACTGGTCTAACTGATGTCTAGCTCCGTTTTCCGCATGTTTGATTCAAAGAGTGCTATCAGGAGTTGTCATGACAACATAAAGTAGAAGTGAGGTTGTACCCTTCGCCTTGTGTCGAGATTCGAGCATCAAAATAGATAATCCGACTAGTCACCTGTAATGTCAATGCTACCAAATGCATTAGTGTAGTTTTAGAAACATACGAACCGCTCCGCGTTCACCATTAGTTGATAACAGGATCAACTGAACTGATCGCGAAAGTCCATGAAGAGTAAGGCATGAGCAAACTGGTTTGGATCCGTAATGTCCACTTGACTTTTCGCGCAGTCTTGGTGACTGGCGCTGGACTGTCAAACCAGTTTGCCTCTCTGGATTTTCACCGAATAAATTCTTAAAGTTGTCAGCGCATTAGCGGAACAGAAGAATTCGGTAGGGACTGGGACATAAATTTTCAATAATTTGTTAAAGTTTCTATTCATCCATTTGCTTTCGTTGACGGGTTTCTTGGCATGAGAGTTGAACCCGCCGGGCTTTTTCGTTTAATAAGTCCCGCAGCAGCTAGTTTTACCTAGCATTATTCATGTGTGCTTTGAATTTGGATGATTTAACTTACTTCAGAGTGCACTTCGTTATTTTGACGCCATTCTTCTACGAAGTCTCTTGAGGTGTGGTTTCGTATGAAAATTCATTACCTTGGGTTCGGATATGCCCTCTGTTCCAGTGATGTTGGCCAGTACGGTGACATCTGTGTATTTCCGTGAAGTTACATGTTATCGTATCCTTCGACGCAGGCTGGTAATGTATCCCTATCAGAACCTACTTTGTCTGATGGAACATGATTTAATTCCGCAACTTGAACTGTCGGTGAATCATTTAAAATAAGTAGTCGATTTCTTACTCCTGTTAGAAAAGTAAAAACGCAAACTGCGAATTTTTTAATTGTACATTGTGTGGAACATTTCTGTTAGAATTCAGTGTATGATACTATCCAAGTTTACCATACCGTACCGTACCATTTCCCAGTCAGTATCCTGAACTAAGATTAAGACTTGAACACAGTTCCATAGCAAACCCACTGGTGAATAAAACGAAAGAAATGATCCCTGGAATACACATTGCGCACCGTAAACCGTGATCGAACCCAGTTAACCGCACACCGATTGAATTTGAATTGATCGTCACGCCAACGTCGTGCGCGAAAATCTGAGAACAGCGAACGGTCAACAAAGGAAGAAAGATAGTTGTGCATAGACTATTGCCACGTGTTGCGTAATATGCCGCTGACGAGAACCTCTCTTCGCTCTTCTGGCTGTAGGTTGCAATGCTTGTGTTCTATGGTCCGACTGAAATAGGTCTAGATAGATTACTTTATTATAAATAGTAGCACAAGAGGAAACGATAAAATAGTGGTCAGTAAGTTGTGATGCCCTTGCGTTGCTGCGATTGTTCGAACCACTTGACGACTTCCCTGTCTAGAATTCCGTAGACACGCTGAGGTGTGGCCTGTGGACCGACCCATTTTATAGTTGAAAGCAACTTTGATTTTATTCAGTCGGAAAAAGTCCCCAAAATTGAGGGGCTAAATAGCTACGGCAATGAGGATATTAAACTGAAGCTCACAAGAACGGGTTGAAATCTACCTGTTTGGACTAAATAGCTTTTGGCGAGTTGCTAGACAAACTTTCAATCCCAGTCGCATCTTCACTTTTATATAGTGGGGATAGACTTATTTTCCTTATCAGATACACCACTGGTGAACGATAGGTTCTCTTTGAGGTTAGATCAGTGGAGACACCGATTCGCTGAGAAAAGCCGAAACTTGAAACAGTTAGATCCCTTCAGTAATTTGAACAAACCAGTGAGAAGACGAATACTGGTAGATGTTAGCATTTCGTTTTGGCTCATCAGTACCAAGTAACCAATAACACGAGAATCTCCCAGTTTAACGCCTACAATACTTTGGTGGGGATATGAACAAAGAAACCAGCAGTAGCAAAAACGTCCAGTCGTATGATCTGAATGGTACTCGCTGCGACTTAGGACCGTGGCAACCTCAGGTTCACAACTAATCGTTTTTGTGCACACAACAGGTTTGAACCGGTTTATCGCGACGGCTTCAGCAAATTTTAGGAACCGTGGGTTGTGGTAGCGCAGGATGCGTTAAATTGATCTGTTGATGAGAAAACGTGTTTCATACTTAGTGTTCTTCACTGTCATTTCTAGGTCGTATTTCGGATTACTTGATTTGTGTGATTTTACCACTCGCGGCAGCAGTATTGTTCCATTTATGAAGCTGCAAATGACGAGCCTGTACGCGTCCGAGGGAAGCAACACGTCTTGGGGTTCACAACGAGACTGAACCTTAACACAGTGTGACGGCTCGCGCATCGATGATTTATTGGGTCAGACTGGACGATATACCGATTACTTCAAGAGAGTCTCATATCAGATGGGCCAATAGATAGAAGTCTCACAAAACACAGTCTCCTAATCCTCCAGGTTGAGGATTGAAAGAGGGTTACTATATTGTTCTGGAGAAAGGACTGACTTTAATGTATTTCCACCCAGTCGCTGCATTGCGGTACGGACTTTTGGGCCAAAGGCTTTTGATCAAGAATCCTACTGGTTCTCCTGTTTAAGTCTGAGCATCCTGTCAGTATCTCAATCTACATACAACGACGAATGGTCATACTACTAATAATCCTATACTGTAACACGCGTCTCGTAGTATAAACCCGGTCGCCCTATCTGATCCATATAGCAGGGTGGATAAGCGAAAACACGCTATTGCTGACCCCTCTTCCACTGTCCTATCAATCTTAGTTCTCAGACCCCTCTCGACCTCCTTTCTGATAATTACTCTGCAGATCCCACAAGAGATAGCTAAGCATAGCAACATTGTGTCGCTAAGTCCCGTCTCTTACCCCTCAGCTTCATCAGCATCATGGACAGCAATACATCAGTGGTTCACACTGATGCCTAACTGCCACACAACCATGAAGGAAAAAAGAGAGAGAAATCTACGTGAAGAGAGAGAGAGTAGAAAAATAGAAGGGGAGGTCAATGGACTTAACCACTAAAAATAACTGTCTATATTCAAACATACAACATCAAGGCTCCTTCACCTTGCAAACAAACAACCGAGCTGTAAATGGAAATAGGACGTCATCAGCAAGACAGCTTCCTCACGGCTTTCACTGCCCCGCGTCATTAAGTGCACTAACTTCACAGACAACTCGGACAAACAACGGCAATATTCACGCTACTGAGCTCGGTTAGCCGCCATCTCACCTCAAGTTTCAAGCCACCGACTCTGTGAGTCGCGAGGGCTCCTGCCAGGGAGACGAACTCGATCTGCAGTGCCCAACCCCATCGTCAACGATTTCATTTGTCTACGTCAGGTCATCATTTGTCCACCTCGCACCTTACGCCAGTCAACCGCAGTGTCGGCAAACAGTGCTCAGTGTGGCAGACGATTAGCTGGCATCCTTAGTACAGGACCTAACCAGCCTCCCTTATCCCCAGCTTAGACCTAGAATGCGAATTACTATAGGTACTTTCAACGTTCACATTGTAAAACAGTTAGGCTGCTGTCACACGAGCGTTAGAATTTTTGATTGCTGGTGTCGGCTGCATTTCGGAGACCGTAATCCGAGACAACAGTCAACGTATGAAACTAATAGCACCGCACTGTCTACCCGATATTAGTTATACACTTCGGGTGACTCCGTGACCGCCGCTACCGGTTAAGCTGAAATAGGTGTAGTCCTCAGTCGCATTAGTAGATTGGATTCCTGTTGACAGTAGATTTTGGGCCGTCCGTTTGAGGGGTTCTGTTAAGGCCAGCTTTAGACGCAAAACCTTCAGGAATCTTTTCATTGTGTCTGTTTATGCTCCAACTGACTGTATTGACATTGGCATCAAGGACGCGTTTTACTCGGATCTGGCCGCTCTCCTTCGTTTGATACCTGGTTCTGATATAGTCGTTCTGACCGAGAATATGAACACCCAGGTCGGCCGCCTTGCTGCAGCCCAGTTTGGTTTAGGTGGCAAGTTTGGGATAGCATCGTATTGCTCGGATAACTGTGCATTGAACATAAGCTATTTTTAGTGAGCACTAGTCTTAGGTAACTTGCGCGTCATTGTTATATTTGGTGCTCTCCTTCCACTAATCAGATCTGGTCTCAGAGAGACCAAATAGTTGTTACAGGTGGTAGGGCTCCATTCAGGACTGTCGTTCTTTTTGGAACACATACTTGGATTCAGATCACGCATTCGTACGTTGCTGTTTTGTTCTTACTTTTGCTGGGCATTTATCTCACTGACAACAACGGCTGGCTGTTGAAATACTGGCTATGCCGTCGGTAAAACACAATTACCAACCTGATCCAAAAGCAGCTTTAGCCATTCTCACCCCGAAGATCCTACTAGCTGCTGGAATCAAATCCCAGTGACCATCCAGGAGGCACGTATTGTGGCATGCGGCACGGTGGTTGATGGGTTGGACAAATATTGGATTTCAGAGAAATACCTAAAGTTGTCAGATGTCGGACGAAACATTACTTCTAGCGGTTCATGTAAAATTTTTGTGGGGACATCCGTAGGATGCTGATCGCCAACCGTGAGACTGATGAATAAAATTAAAGAAATAGAGGCCACTTTTGCTTCAGGGAACATTGACAGACTTCCCAGGCCTACCCGTACTATTGACCCAGGGCATCTGTTTGTCATTGAAGCTTATCAGCGAGGCTGATGGCACATAATACGTCCAAGCGATTAGGTAACCGATTAGAACTCTTTGAAGGTCAGTTTATCTGGCCTGCTGCTACTGTGTTACCGCCATAAACTTGCGAATTAGTACCCTTATCGGTAACACCCACTAAGACTGAAGTCCGCAAATGCACTTCAGTTCTCACACGTAATAGTCCAGATGATCTTGTGGCGGTACTTTTCATAAAAGGTGGTAGAGGCCTTGATGCATCTGTTTCAACTTGTGTGGACGACAGTGATTATCCTTCTGTTCAGAGGTTACTCCATAGTAGTTCGCATACTCAAGAAAGTAGTCCAGTGCTCTTGAGAAAACTACAGAGGAGTTTAACTCTAGTCATTACTAAGGTTATGGCGTCCATTATACTTCGTCGACTCACTTCAGCTCGAGAGGCGAACATTAGGGAAGGACAGACAGGGTTTCACCCTGGGCGGGGATGTATAAATTACATTTCTACTCTTGGTCAGATTCCGAAGCATCGCTATGGGTACCGCCGGCCAACAACTGCCGTGTTTCTCGAATACAAACGTGCGTTTGATTCCGTGGAGTCGTTTACACACAGGCGTATACCGACTAAGTATGTGAACATACTGTCCGCGTTTTATTCCCATCCTTCAGATCAGGTTAAGGTTTAAGGTGAACTGTCTGGCAGTTTCAACACCATGAGTGGCGTACGTTAGGACTGTCCACTTCCACCATTTCTGTTTACTTTTGTCGTCGGCGAAATAACAGAGAACTTGTGGTGAAAATCTACTCGATTCACCGCTAATCCAAACCCTGACACAATAGGAGTTCTAACAAGGAACCAATCCAAACGTCGCGTTGAAGATACTACACCAGGATTGGACGAACAGTCTAAATGTTACGCCTTCTGTGATTCGCCTATTTCTTTGTTCCCTATTACACCAATTAACGTTCAGTTTGTGACTTTGTATGTGCTAATACGATCAACCAATGAGTGACTATGATTTCTTTAATACTGTTGTACATCCATAAATTCGGCTTCTTGTCTCATGAATAGGAACTGCTTACTGCAACTAGTACGAGGTTTTCTCCTTATTACTTGCGTGGGAGGTTTCAATTCGAGTACGATTTCTAGGACTATTCGAAGTCCCTAATTCCGAGTATTACAGAACTGCCTGCAGCACACGCATGATGCCGGCGTGGACTTCCTGCCTGGTGGAAGGCTGGCTGATCTTGATTGTGCTGGCGACAATGTACTTGACAATTTCCGAGCAGTGTAAAAAAAGCCGGACGCTATTTCGTACTCTGCTAAGTATTTCGGAGTACGTTCTGAAGTCTTAAAGTGTTTCTGCGAGATTATTATGGTTATGTAGACTTAATGTTCAGTGTTTCAGATATGAAGGTTGTTGATTGGTTTGTGCACCTGGGAGGCTCCATCGATGACAGAGTTGGGGAGAATGAAATAGAAGCATGTATCTCTGAAGCTAGCGCGGTATTCCCCAATCGGAGTGCCTCTGACGACAAAGAGGCATTTTCCTTAGCCTTAATGGTCGCCTATATAAGTTGAATGTGAGGGCTGTATTCCTTTACTGCTGCGAAACTTGGCTGCTCAGAGTAGAAGACGTAAACTATCTTCAGGTATTTGACCACCAGTGTCCATGTTCGATTGCTGGCAGCGGGTTTCACCAATGAGTAAACAACGAAGAGGTTAGGAAACGGTTAGTTGGTGGTGACTATCAAGCCAGTTCTTTTGTTCGTTCCTTACGTTTACACAGACCTAAATGACTAGGCCATTTACCAAGGATACCAGTTAGTTGTCTACCATACCGAACACACTTTCGTTACTGTGGCCGACTGACGTAAGATGGAGGCAGATAGATGACGACCTGGCGTAGATAAATTGGGTCGTTCACCATTTCGTGGAAGGTTCAACCAAATTTATTTGTGCCACTGCCTGCTTGATAACGAACGATCGCCTTCTTGTTTAACTATCTGGAAAATATACTTTCCTACCTAACAGATGTTCCCGTGTGTGTTCGGTTCGGCCCAGTGGTTTTACGATGCTTCTCAGCAGGTCGGCGTTTCTGTGTGACTAATTTCGCCCTTTGCGTGGACTCATGAGGTCAAAATTACCGGGTGTTTGACCCCAATGTTGTAAATTAATGCTTTTATTCACGTAAATATCACGTTTTCCACTTGTCGCTGACTTGCTTTGTGATCGTAGTATCAGTGGTCAATTATTGCCAAAATGTCACGTCCTGAAATCTGTTGATTCAATTCAAGGACAAAACAGTTATGTAGCAGAGATACTAGCACCGAGAATGTCTGCCTTTGGCATTGACGCTACACTTCGATATGGCGAGGAACAACAATCCACCGCGTGAGGGCCGTCTGGATCCCTCAGTTTATCACACACCGTTGTTAAATAGAGTGGTCCGACAGAGTAATTGTTTCAGTGATAGAATATGGTAACACATCATGTTTATTGAAAGACTGGTGTGACGAACTATCGTTCTCCGATGAACAGGTATAATGTAGCCGGTTGTCTTTCTGCGAAATGCACCGTCCGACTTTGTGCTAATTAGAAATGAACGCAGCAGGTAGCCGTCAACCGCGGTAGCAGAAATACTGGGTTTCATTAGCTGAGTAGACGAATGGGGCATCATAACTTTGTTCATTAAGCCGAGCTTTCTGGACGTTGTTTTCCGCAATGGAAATACCAAGTACCGAGAAGCCAAGGCACTAAGTTTCTAAAGCCGACCTTACAGGTTGGAGTTAATATGGTAAGAATCTACTCGATTCATTGCTTATCCAAACTCCGACGCAATAAAAGGTCTAATGGGGGGCCAATCCAAAAATCGCGTTAATGATACTACATCAGGATTGGACAAACAATCTCAATGTTACTTCTTCCATTATTCATTAATTTCTTTGTTCTGTATTACGTCAATCAACTTACAGTTTGTGACTTTGTATGTACCAATACGATTAGCCAACTGTAGTGGACAAGTGGGTATGCGCTAGACCCTCGTCCACTAACAATTAAATAGGCCTTTCCTGAAGAGCAATCGTAACGTAGTCCCAACAGGCATCGAACTAGAGAACACGGTAGGGTTTGGAAACAAACCGTATATTTCCAGCATGTATTTGGAAATATGATAAGCAGTTAGCTCTAGCCTAGTCTGGGACCAACGGCAGCAACCAAGAGGAAAAGAAGAGAAGCGCGAGTTGGGCTACAGCCCACTCGACAGCGCGCCAAGCGAAAAGTGCCTGGAACCTTCGAGTGCGTTAAACAACGCTCGAATAGGTTCGGGTTAAACGACCTTGAATAATGAAATAATAGATGAGTCGTTAAGAAAGCGGCAAGCATTCACTGCGTGCAATTAGTTGCACGACTGAAGAAAGTGGCACTGAGTTCGTATCAGGCCTCCTATTGCAGGCGTACACAGAATCATGCGTACAGAACAAACAAGCAGGAAAACACGGTTGCAGCCGGGATCCTTAGAGAAGCCACACGATCGCCGGTCGCTACACAACGATAGACTGTGATTTCTTCAATATTGTTGTACATCCATAAATTCGGCTTCCTATCTCATGAATATGAACTGCTTACTGCAACTAGTACGAGGTCTTCTCCTTATTACTTGCGTGGGAGTTTACAGTTCGAGTAGGATTTCTAGAGCCATTCCAGGTCTTTAATTCCGAGTATTATAGCAAACTGGTTAAACTTAGTCAGCTCCATTTTCGTATCGGTTCCTAAAATCTTGTTCAGATGACCTGACCATAATGTACATTACTACAATGCGAGGAAGAACCCTCTTATTATCAGCGTAGAAAAAAGTAAGTAAAGTGGTTTTCAGGGGTTAAACGAATTCATTTTCACTACATCCTATGTTCTAGCCGTTTTGCGGATGCTGTGGCCGACTGACGTTATGTGCGAGGTGGACAGATGATGACCTGGAGTAGGGAAGTGGAGTCGTTCACCAATAGGTTGGTCAGTATATTTCGGGCTGTGGCTGTTGAAACTCACAGAATCGGTGGTTGGAGATTTACATTAAATCATGGTTAGTAGGGCTCAGTAGTATGAATCTTGTGGTTGTTTGGCCGAATTGTTTGTGAAGCGAGTGCAATTACTGAGGTGGGCATGAGGTATTTGTCTTGCTGATGACGCCTTACCTTCACTTATAGCTCGGTTGTTTGTTTGCCAGGCGTAAGCACAATGATGTTGAGTGTTTATAGATAGACATAGTTGGTTTTATGTCTCTTTCCGTTTCTTATTATTGACTAGGGCTTACCTGATTCCCCAGGGCTATATGGCAGCGAGAACCACTGATGTTTTGTTGTCGTTGGTGGCAATGATACACCTGACTGTATGAATCAGGGTTTTAATCAAACCACGTTTGTATGCAACCGGAGGAAAACTAAAGTTAATGTTCACCCTATGTTGACTTATCATGTTCGGAACACTGTGCCCTACCATCCATTGGGTTTTATTGGGTGAAAAAAGCTTATTTAGTTAATCCGTCGAACTACCATAGTGCTTGTTACAAAAAATCTCACTCACGTTCACAGAAGATATAGTCATTGAACGGGAGACCCGACGTTATTATCACTCAATGAAACAAACTCTTCTAGCTGCATTGCTGAGTAACCAGTTCATTTCCAATCCCAAGCTCAGAATCAGCCTTAAAGACAGTCTACCTGTCAATGCTCGTGTTCCTTCACTGTTCCCTCCTTGCGCAGTAAAGCATATGGGTCGAACGACCTGACTCCAACCTAAGTGGATTAACAGGGCAGTATCCAGCTTAGATCTCAACCAGAATCATTCGCCGGTGTAGTTGTATCGCAATTTGTCGTGAGCAACCATCAAGTATGATGTATCAAAGGTAATTCAAGTCATAAACAATGTTACAGTTAATCGGATCAAGGCAGTCAAATGACGCATAGTAATACGCTGTTTTGAGTTGACGCCGAATTGATTCGACTTGGTCCAATGAATACATCGCTAACAGATTACGTAGGCTAACGTTTTGTCAAATAACAAAACAGTTCAATTAGACACCACCATTCCTCCACTGGCTGTCAACAGAGCAGAGCTCTCTTCATCCATACCTATTCAGGAAACTGACTTAAGCCACGAGACCGACGAGGAATTTAGATAGCATAATAATCCGTATAACTATATCTAAGCCCTGTTTATCAGATTAGTACAATCTGCATGTTTTACGCTGGCGAATGATAAGGGCGAAGAAAATGTCAACTTACGCTAACATGTTTTCTATCTGCTCTGATGGATTGATTAAGCAAACCGGAATGGTTCCAACTTGCACATACGCAGGCTCGTCCACGCCGATCGGTCAAGCCAACCTGAGGCAACCATTGGTAAATTCATTCAGGCTTCACAGTAAACAAAGACGATCACAACTGACATTGAGCCTTATCATTCACAGGCTCGGGCAGCCTGACTGCCACTACCGTTGAACCTCCAGTCAACTGTTTGGATGAAGATGCCCAAACGAACAGACGATGTTTATCGCGTGCGAGAGCGAATTGTCATGTATGTTTGCAAAAATGATGCCGATACACCGTCGAACAGGTCAAGAGACAGAGTACAACGCGTCTCCTGTCACAACCCTGGCTAGCACGACGCCTTGTCAACAACATATTTCCCCTACTTCTCCATACTCAGAGAACTCATCCATGTGAAAGCGAACTTCAGTCTAAGTCAGTGCGACTGTCCATCACGAAAATAAACGCCGTGACATTGCATGAAAATATGGCAGTGAACTGTTAGGTATATTTAAGCGTACAGATGTTTCCGTTCTGTTACAAATCACTTTTCATTAGTAAACAGTGTAGGTTATATTAGTTCGCTTGAGAGTAAAATACTTCCGTCTACAAATTGTGTACGCACACATTGAGAAGCTATCGACGAAGTAGGCAGGCGATGTTGACGCAAGCCAGTTTATCAATCACTGTTGGCAAGAGCTTCAAATATACTTTTTGCTGAAAGAATAATACCGGACACTCCGACAAACACACCGAATAAAATAACAAGCACACGTGAGGTTTTTTCAAATGTGTTCAAATGCACTCTGAACAGAAGCAAATGAAACAACGCCGGTAGAATGAAGCACAGTAATGATCCTGTCAGGGCCCCAATTAGAGCCATCACCAAAGCGAAGTGAGGTACCATCGTTCCACAGACGAGACCCAGGTTGATCAGCACCAGCCGCGTCGACACAAACCAGGCCGTCTGAAGGGAACAGAATTTGCCCGTCTGAAAGAAAAAATCCCTACTCAGGCAATCGGCGACCACACAGTCTAATTGTTCGCCCATAATATAGAAAAGAAGTGGCATGCTGAAGAACACGTTGATTAATACGGTCACGTGAACCGGAATAACGAGTTGCAGGCGTCGTGTCATGCTGTCTGTGACGGCCTGTTCTACAGAACTACCAAAAACACTAGCCGTGAGTAGACCGAATGCCAATTTAGTGAAACCGGCGACTGTGAAAGTGACGTGAAGCATGTTGCTGTAGTGTTCCGGGTAGGCCATTGAGCCTTCGATTCCAGGTAAAGCGGCGTGTGCACAATAAGAGAAAATAATGATGCTCAAGCTAACCGGTAGACGACCGATCGGTGGAGAGGCCAAATCGGTCCATACAAAACCGGTTGTAGGTATTTCTAGCAGACAGTAGATAATCACCAGAATAATGCTGGCGAACAGGCCACTGAGCGAGAACACACTGAACCAGGCGATTACACGCATATGGGGATAAAGGAGAATGGGTACGCATAAGTAGGTCATTATTGCTGTCCAGCAAGAGGCTGGCCAATGGGGTGTGAGAATCGGGTTGAACAATGCTGTGGCTGATTGACCCAGGAGAATCATATAGAGTACGCTTGCTCCGAACAATTCTACAATGACGATAATGCCGACGATACGACTTCCACCACAAGGAAATACATCTGCTGCGATACAGGCGTTTGTTGAACGGACTCGTACTCGACGAAGCAGTTGATGAGGGCTGGTGAAGTAGCTGTGTAGAGTAAATTACGGTAGTCACATTAAAAACTAACAATCAGTTCAAATGCATTGTTAATGGGTTAAAAATACCACTGTCCAAATGTTTCTTGGGGCAACAGAACTGCTGAGAGTGGGATGCAACTCAGCACTTCAGAATGTATTTTTAAACAAAACATCGTTTCAAAAAAATGTTTGCCCCTCAGTCATAAACTTGCTCAGTACTATCGAAACTGTCTTTAATTGCGCGATTCACGTTCACTTTTTAGGCGTATATGCAAGATGATGACCATCATCTAATCCGTGAATGAAAACCGTACATTAAAGATTAAAGTTTGAATGAGTAAGTTTGGCAACCAAGAATGTGCCTCTCAACTTCAGGCCACAACACATGTAAGTAAATCGCCATTTACGTCAGAGTGGATGCACCAGTGTACCGGAGGAATGGAAAGATAAAGCACACTGAGCTTCAACATACCCACAACCTGAACCATGTAATGTCTATTAGCAGGGTTTATCATGAGCACTAGTGGGTACGTCGATGCATACGCAGAAACACTGAGTGGATTAAGAGAACCGTTGTACTGTGCACTGTATACATGCAGGAAAACCCCTATCGCTGTTTGAAACGTGATCCAGTTCGTAAACGTGCTGGGACTGAGTGTAACTCGAGTGCGTTGTATGCCACCTCGTCAGAATTCTGAAGTCGTGTATCTACTTGCTAATCTGAAGTGAAAAGTCGGATGAGTCAGCCTTACTGGTTTAAAATAATTTGCCACTAGAGATTAAACTGACTTCTCAAGTCAACGATTTCCTGGGAAGCCTAGTCTCATATCTACAGTGTCAATATAATGTTGCATCTAACCGTGTGGTTTAATAAAGCTGTCAGCTTATTTCGAAAACTCCGACTAAGTCATAGAACACAAAGTGTAGCAAACATCTGTTTTCGATAACATCTCATTAGGTTGTTACAGTTATAAAGCGACAAAATTATAATAGGAACGGTCACATGCAAAGCTTAGTATCGGTTACAATTCACATTATCTCACTTCCGTGGTTTTGAAAACCAGTTGGACACTAAGTGCTTACTCAGTGATCGGAGGAGTTGACTAAGGACCAAGGCACCTGATGCTACTGGACAGGATTTTTATGCCCACACCAAGTCGAATGGCGATGTAATCCAACTTATCTAGTGCAATGCCGTTTTACTAGTCAACACTGCATGCGTGAAATCCGTAAATGGGCGAGCAGCTACCAGTGCACACACCGTACAGATCCTAGAGAAAACGCACATGTATGGGTTATCTGGCTCATAATCAGCATGGAAAAGATACTGCTGTGCTCTTCATTCCCTAAAGCTTCACTCACGCACACTCGAAGTTCGTCAAAATTAGACCGGATGACGTGTGGTAAACATAGTTCGTTGTTAGGTTCGTCGAACTTCCTACAAATCAGCCCTATCTATCGCCCATTCGCTTAACCGGAAAAAAGTGATCCAGGAATGTGCACAGTTGGGTAAATATGTACAGGTTATCCCAGAAGTGTGGACCTGGCAATGAAGTCCGGTATCCGAACTAAATGGCCTAACCTAATGAACAGTTGTGGCTCGGGCATGTGTGACAAGACTGATTATTTGAGGTTTTTCTAGTCCCACCGGTGCCCAGACCAACAGGGCTTACCCAACGAACAGGCCTAGCAACCGAGTCGTGTGAGCGAACGGGGGCAACGCACCGCTGTAAGCACAGTCAGATTAGCTGGCTCCGGGTGGTGACGGTGGTGTGGTGGGTGTACGCACATTTACAGTCAAATTGTCCGGCCCTATCGTCCCAGTGTTTGGCCACCACAGTGCACGATCGATAACACCTGATTCTGGACGGGCAATGCTGGACCGGGAACCAGCATGGGTCGGCGAGTGCAAAAAGACACATCCTTAACGGATTGCGTCATCACAACAGTTTGTTCATCAAACGTTAGACAGACAATGAAGAACTGCATTCATGAACGAGACAGATTTACAAATCACTGAAAGACTGATCGAAAACTAACAATTTTCCCACAGAATCTGTGACACGTCATAGTGTATTTCTAGATATACTGCACCATTCGTGAACTCTGACATAACCGTGTTCTCAAAATACCACGCTGAGCATGGCACCTCTTAGTTTTGTGGTCTCATTTCTGAGGCGTGTCCTTCCACCTCCTGTCAACATGTCTTCTTTGATCGTTTCATTGATGTCGCAACCTGTTGTGTTATCGAGGTCTGTGTGGACAGATCGTTCAAAAATGTTGTCTAGATTGATGTGCTCTGGAAATCTTTTTCGTCCTGAAGAATGATATGTCCAAGATGCTAAGGCTGTGTAGTTTGGGCCGGCCCCAAAGAATCGCATCATACGGGTATTCTTGGGTGAGTACAACCTATGAAAGCAAACATGTGAGTACTGATCGAACAGGAGAGAATGAGTGTTGTAACGCACTCTTCAGGAGTATCGCGTTTGTTCGCAAACTGACTTCTCTAGGACTGTACAGATTGTAAGTGTAGGTGTTTCTGACTGGCGGTTTAGAATCGTTACTCTCACTTTACCGAAGGCATTCCGGACTTGTGGGCCCCAGAGTGGCTAGTTCGATCCTTGTCTGTCTGAATGCAATAATGTTGAACTGAGTTGAATCACAGTTCAGTTTGCCGAACAGTAGCCAGACACAGATTAATCTGAAGGAGTTTAACATGCTCGAACCAGATCATACTACTGGAACGTTGGAAACAGAGCGACGTGTTGATAGGTTAAAAACTGAACAATGTGTTGAACTGGCTTTCATTTATTTAAGTGTTACAACGGTCAATATTCATGGTCTGCAAACAACTGGTCGACCTCACACATCAACAGGTGGCGCTCAAACGTCAAAAACAGTCCACAAAATAGTGTTCATCGGCTCACTCGAAAATCTAACAGTTCGAAATCCACTATACATCGGATACTCAAAATATATGAATGTCGGCCATACCGGGGGATCGGTCACAAAAGCATTCGTTGCCGGATACGGACAAACGCGTGTCATTTTGCACATGTTATTTATCAGAGTGGGTTATATATTCGACGGTATTTACAACCGAAGGGATATTCTGTCTGAATGGATTCCTGCATAAACCTCGGTTTTGTCACGTCCATAACCTCATCGGTTTGCTCCAATCCGACGTCACCACAGCCCGAAGTTTATGGTTTTGGCTGGATTGGTGCAACATGGATTATCAAATCTTCCTCCCCTGATTGAAACGAAACAGATGAAAACTCTGTTTACATAATCATTTAGAATCTAGGACATTCCTATCTTCAAGCGCTACAGCAGATTTTTGTACCAGCGCTGCAACGATTGACAGCACTTAAATACGTCTGGTTTCAACAGGATGGCGAAACACCACACTGTACACTACTGTAGCAAAATGTCGTTCAACGAACACCATTTTGACTGTCTAACACGCACGTTTTCAAACCGAACGCACACTCGCGTTCATGAACCGAAATACCAGTCCACAACGCAGCGATGGTTTCCATTTGCACGTCGTGTGCACATTTACCTCGTGTTCGTGCGTGTGGCTGACGCTTTCTGTTGTTGTTTTTCTGTCTGGCATTTCTTGCTCGTTGCTTCTATTCCGTTGAGTGATGGCTCATTCGGTAGTTCGTGTTGTCCGCAATCTACCCGCTGTGGGTTTTAGCAATAATTCACAACCGCATCGAGATACTCCATCGCGTGTTAAAATAACTGAATCTCAGATATGGTCATCCATCATGGTATGTGTACGAGATCACTTGGATGGAACATTCGGACAAGGATGGGTCAATCACGGTGGACTAATGGACTGCCCGCCATAGTCTTCAGATGATCACCAACATTCTTCTTTGGAACTACCTCAAACACACGGTCTGCAGAGAACGTCCACAAAGACTGGAGAAACTCGAAATATTCACAATTTTGAAATTTAGTGTAATCTCTGGAACTACTCTGTGAGGTGCTGCCGTGACGTTTAAGGAGAATGATTTTTTTGTGAACGAAACCACCGAGAATATTCTGAACGTCTGTTGTGAATTAACGGTTTATGTACTAATTCTCTGTTTTCTCTTTATCTTCATTTGACGATAATCTTCACCTGTCAGCAGAACACCATATCTCTTGCGGTAATTGGCATATTCACATACAAAATATTGCTCCATCACGGTCTCGTTTCAGTTCATCTGCAGTGGAATACTGTACATGGTACGTGTTTCGGCGCGCGACATATTAAGTCATTAGTCACAGGTACGTGTTAACTTGACGTAGTATGGAGGACTATTAATGGAGGACCATTAATTATCGCACGAAATGTATAAGCTCTCCCACGTAGCGCTGTAAACAGCACTGACAAACGTACATCGGGAAGATGTAGCTAGTTTTGGTTACTGGTATTCTCCATCATCTGCATGCTTCGTATGGTTCATCTGTACAGTGCAAAAAAGGTCGCAGCATCGCTAGTCGTTTCCTTCAAACGACATATTGTAATCACAGTCGTGGTCCACCAGTGTGATCTTGTTCCGGCCTGATATATAGATAAGTCAAATTTGCGCACTACATTTTGCCAGATAATGCGAATTTCCACGCACAAGGCATATCAATCTAGACAACATTTTTTGAACGATCTGTCCACACAGACCTCGATAACACAACAGGTTGCGACATCAATGAAACGATCAAAGAAGACATGTTGACAGGAGGTGGAAGGACACGCCTCAGAAATGAGACCACAAAACTAAGAGGTGCCATGCTCAGCGTGGTATTTTGAGAACACGGTTATGTCAGAGTTCACGAATGGTGCAGTATATCTAGAAATACACTATGACGTGTCACAGATTCTGTGGGAAAATTGTTAGTTTTCGATCAGTCTTTCAGTGATTTGTAAATCTGTCTCGTTCATGAATGCAGTTCTTCATTGTCTGTCTAACGTTTGATGAACAAACTGTTGTGATGACGCAATCCGTTAAGGATGTGTCTTTTTGCACTCGCCGACCCATGCTGGTTCCCGGTCCAGCATTGCCCGTCCAGAATCAGGTGTTATCGATCGTGCACTGTGGTGGCCAAACACTGGGACGATAGGGCCGGACAATTTGACTGTAAATGTGCGTACACCCACCACACCACCGTCACCACCCGGAGCCAGCTAATCTGACTGTGCTTACAGCGGTGCGTTGCCCCCGTTTGCGCACACGACTCGGTTGCTGGGCCTGTTCGTTGGGTAAGCCCTGTTGGTCTGGACACCGGTGGGACTAGAAAAACCTCAAATAATCAGTCTTGTCACACATGCCCGAGCCACGACTGTTCATTAGGTTAGGCCATTTGGTTCGGATACCGGATTTCACAGCCAGAACCATAGTTCCGAAATTTGCTACAAATGTCAGAAGATAGCTGTTTCGTTTCCTGAATCAAGCCTTCTCCCTACCGCTATAACTACTTAATTGAGCTAACGTGGATTGCATCTGAATATGAACACCACCAATGTCTGACTGCACGACCCTACCGGATGACATTTAGTCTGCTAACTCCGGAGTGCTATTGGTATGTTGATACCATACATCGAACCGAAAATTACTGGACTCTGTGGAAAACCACATTTACAGATTACGTGGAGTTATTACCGACAGGTACTACGTACAGAAGTTAAAGCTGCTGCGTCATTTGCTGGGCAATGAAGGGCAACACCACTTCGACGCACTTGACTTGTAGCCACAGATTTCGTTGGATGATATTCTAGTTCTGCTTGAACGATCATGGATGCGGAATGAATGTATTCGTAGAAAGATTCGAGTTCTGCTAGCTGAAACCGGATGCTCTGAGATTATTGGGACAGTTTTATTTCATATGCACATTGAATCGGTAAACACATGAAAAGACGTCATGTACAGACAATTTACCTTTCATCCGGGAGCGCTAAACTGGTGTGGGAGAGAACCGAACACGTAGATGACCTGCAAAATATGTAGCTAATTGCCATACCAAATCTCTTGGTTATGTTTTCGGTAGAGAAACCACCCTTGAAGGACAAAGAAGCACAGGTACATCTTTTGACTACAGTATGTGGTTTATCTACCTTCAAGTTTGCCAGTCTTTCCTTATGAATAGCGTGTCCCGGATAGGCACTTTCAGTGTGTGGAACAGTCTACATAGGTCGCACAACAAGGCGATTATCCGGGAGCATCATTCTACGTAGTTAATGCAGGGATTGACAGGGACGTGTTCTTCAGTGGTCGCTGCGCATTTCATCGAGTCAGATTATCTGATCAATCCGATCGATTCGTTCAACCGGATCTATCGAGTCTGAGGGCTGCAACCAAGGCAGGTCCAAGGTAATATACTAGCAGTCGCAGAGGCTATTGGGATTCATCCACACTCACCATCACAATGCGGTCAAAAAACTACTAGTCGAGATGGTTAACCTTCCATAATCGTGCATTCATACCGAGAACCGGATGATTAAACAGACATGTTGGTGGACTCAAATCTCACAGGTCATTCGGAAAACCGGTATTGTAGCATGCGGTACAGAGGTACATGGACTAAACAAACATTGGATCTCAGAAAAATCCCTGGAGTTGTTAGAAGCCAGATGGAAGGTTCCTCCTGGTAATCCATCTAACAAGTCTAGAATAGATATCCGTAGGAAACCGAAACGTAGTCTGAAGGTTGATCGTGAGGCTTGGTTAATGGGAAAAGTTAGGGAAATCGAGACCGCCTTTATTTCAGGGAACACCGGCAAACTCCTTAAGGTGATCCATACCACTGGTCCCAGGCGACCGTCTGTCAGTGAAGCTATCAGCGAGACAGATGACACACTAATCTATGATTGGCATACAGAACCTCACATCATTGTGCGACTAAAGAAACGCCTGGCACTACGAACAGTGTTAAATGCTGCGATCTCAATCCCATAAACTACCTATCTTAGTCCGTTAGAACGTCGTCGTGCCTGCCAATCAACATGCAAAAAACTAGCGTCAGTAGTACATTCTAAGGCATTCGTTCTCTCGGAAAAACAACAAACGAGCGAACGTCAACCGGCAATGTCGAAGCCGATTTAAGTAGCTCGGGTCCGTGGGCTGGAACGTACGAGATTACAACCGACCGCTGGATTAACGCCAGACAACTGTACACATCACTGATGCGAACAGACATACACAAACTACCATGTTTACGCTGTGTGATCCCTGACACATCAACCCGACAACGTCGATTAGCTGGTCATAGGGTAGACCACACGCTACGGTTTAGACCAACTTTCGAGCTAAGACGGAGATGGCGTTTTATCAGCGTCATTACCGCCTGTACTACGCTTGTATTAAGACTCAAGGTTTATCCTGTTTGGTCACGCCTTCATTGACCAACGGCAAATTCATCTGTTCTACCTCCTGTAAATTTCAGTAGTTTCTTCCGTTTCTTGAGTCAGGTGTTCTCTCTACCACTGTCGTTGCCCATATGAGTTACCACTGACTGTAGAAATGATTTAAACTTCAGTACAGGGATTTACCGATCGGTCTTTGGATATCCGGCCATTTCGGACAGATTGTATTAGTTGTAAGTCCCCATAAACCAACCACAAAACAAACCCAGTCCTTTCAACCGACCGGATGGCAGCTCATAAAAGCACGGAATCGTCATTATCTCGAGTTGTAGGAACATAAATCTGTTCGTTTAAGTGCTTACATTCGAGTCATCACGTGCCTACCGTTCACCCTTCCTGTAATGCAACTGCATCACGGCTACCGGCGTCCACCAGTAACAGCCGTACCATTTTCACGTTGCGTCCGAATCAACGTACCGTTGATAAAACCCAATCCCGTTTTTCGTCCAACAACGCATGCAATCCCGTGTGTAATCGCACTGGTGATCATCATCTCCATCTTTGAGCCATATCCACAGATATTGTGGCTCAGACTGCCACTGGTCTTGTCAATGGTCTGTACAGTGACAGAGCGGAAAATAAGTACATACGTAGGTAGAGAGAGGAAACAAGAAAGAATGACAACAAAGGAACAATTGAATTTCACGAAAAAGAAGAGACAGCAACTTTGCGGTTACAGACTGGTCATTGACTGGTACACACTGTTGGCAGTGTGGAGGGTTTCGAACTCCCCAGCCAGGTAGATGGCACCCAACATACTTATTCAGTGGAACGATCGAAGTTTTCGTGGCCCGTGACTACGTCACCACCTGACCACCTTCCGGTTTTTCCCGAACGTGAGCAACAACACTGAATAATGCACAGTGCAGCAGACGATCTGTCGGCATACGGACCCAGTCAGCGAAGATTTTGCACTTTCACTACCTCGACTATCGGTCGTGAACTTGCACACTTCCCAAGAACTTGCAGACGGGCTGTCATGTTGCTCACAAAGTTAGCTCATTTGATGCATGCTGACTGGCGAAGACGTTACTGGAATATCCAGAGTCCATTGCATCATCCACGTGGGTGAGCCAGGTTACTAATCCATGAAGCAAAGACAGACTCTGCCTTTGACCGACAAATGGACATCTTTGCAAAGCCACAAATGATGGAAGTTGGCGATTGTTTCCGTTATACTCGTTGATACCTCATCAACGATGTCATAGGCTGACGAAATAGGACTACTCAGGTAGGTGGAACGATCGGCATTCTTCAGTGACCTGTCTGTGATAGCAAAGACAGGGTTAGTGACAACCTATTATTTAACAACACTTTACACTGTGATAATGCATAATGAATACTATACAGCCCGACCATACTCTCTGTCTGATTGAGCATCTAGTTAAATATGCACATACTTCAAGAGTGAACAAAGCAGCCCGTTTGACGCTTACTATCAAACATCCGTTTCCTAACCTCCTCGCTGTTTACCCGTTGTTGCTGTCCGATGCGAACGATCGAATGTATACATCGATGATCAAGTACCTGGAGATGATGTTCGTCTGCCACCCTGAACGACGAGGTTTTTCAGTCGTAAAACAGTACAATCATTCGATATACGCAACCCTTCAGAAAGATGCCCTTCTGTTGCCAGAGTTTTCCGATATTAGGGAGCAATACTCTGCAGTAGGACATACGGGCTTCTATTTCATTTACAGTGTTTTTGCCGATGCTGATGCGACGTCCTATGCAGATGACACCGTTAACATCATCAACAGCTTCAGTATGCAGCAATGAGTCTATGTAATTACACTGATTGTGTGAAAATATCATCGTCATCACCATTATTATCGCCGTCGTCATAATCATAACAGTCATGAGCTTGACCGGAAGGTACCCTTTTTCGGGCCACCGCTCACCGCAACTGTGACGTAGAATAGTCTGGAAGGAGAATATTTACACAAAATTTTACAAAGCAATTATGATAATAAAAGAGGACTAAGCGGAAGAACTAGAAGTGGTATGAATGCAGATAGTCCACTGACTACGGCACACCGTTATGTCGGATGGCGTTTCTAATCAGCGATTTAAGTGATCACAAGGACCCTAGTCAGGTAGGCGATACTTACACACTTCCCTTAATGGAACAATCAGTCTTCATATTTTATGATCACGATGTTATTTGACCACCACGTGGTTTCACTCAATTGTTGTTGGTCTCAGTATATAATTCCCGGTACGGTAAACGGTCAGATGACATACGGAGTACGTGATCCAACCATTACAAGTTGTGCAGCGTAAGTAGTTGACCAATTGATCGCGCATCCCGAGCGTTCCGGAATGGGCACAGGCGAACTGCCGTATTGCTCACGTGATCTGTCCACTTGATTTGGGTTAATTGGAGAAGGCAACGCTGGTCAAACACAGCAAGCCTGTTGATATTTTCATTACGAACAGGCCATGTTTCCGAAACATAAAGCTAAGCAGAACGCACACATGCATTATATACCCTTCCTTTCAGCGACAATCGAACGTCTTTTCAGCACCACAGATGACGCAGTTTAGCAAAGGCAAAGCGTGCCTTTAACATCCTAGCTGATATCCCATCAGCAATATTACAAGCTGACGAGATAATGCTATCCAACTATGTGAAACTGCCTACAGTCTCAAGCGATGAAGCAAGTAAAAGTGGAAATGCCCTGGTCTCGAGGAAGCACTTTGCACTTTGAAGGTGCAAGCCGCATTCCAGTCTGGTCACTGACCTGGTCCAGCATAGTCTGCATGTCTTCGGCAGAGAGGCTAAGTAAGGCGATGTCGTCCGTATTCTCAATAGTGGTCAACCTGTGGCGAAAAGGCTTCCAGTAGTGCACGATCTTTATTGTCCAACTCGCTACTTATCATGCTACGCACACGTTCGCGTTTACGAGTCAGAATTCCAGTCCACCACACCCCGACGTTTCCGATCATGCGTCGTGCGCACTTCCGCCCCGTTTATATGTGCGATCGGTGCCTTCCATCAGGGGTTTTTCTGTCTGCCACTCTTTGTCCGTTGGTCCGATTTTGTTGAGCGATGGCTAGTCCGGTCGACCACGCCGTCCTCGATCTGCCCGCTTTGGGTTTTTGGACGTTCATCCCCTACGCGTCGAGGTATTCTGCCGTCTTGGAATACTTACACATCCGGCCTGACAATCCACTACACTCGTCCCTCCTTCAAGGAACCTGCCGTGATTTTGCCAGGGTGCAAAGTGTAAACCATTTATCCATCGCCTACGAGGACCTTGGTTGATTTGGAAGCTAGTGTTGTGATCCAAAGACGCGGATGGCACAAGGGTTATTTATCCGACAAAGCAATACACGGGTTAAGCATGTAAACCAAACCTGTCACAAAACCACTCATTTGCACGCAATATTCGGCCTCAGACAGTCTCGGCTATGACAGATGTCAGTGCTCAGTTTCATTGAGTAGCAGGGACTGTTATGGGTGATGCTGCGCTTTGATGATTCTTCCTGCAGTCTTCTTGTGGCTTGTACGTTGTCAAAATATATGTCCTGCACCTGCTACTGAATAGCCGCGGTATCAGTAGTATATTACGATCGCTGAACTCCACTACACTAGTATTCCTGCAATTCGTGATGGTAAATGGTTTATTCTACCGCCTTCTAAACTTTCCTGCACCGGATCCTTGTGTTTCTGGTCTGTTGTAGTCTCTTACTTCCACCTGGTCTCCGATCCTGAACGGGCGCCATTTATGTGTGTTTTGCCTCACGTCGTATCTTTGCTTATTCCGGCGTTGTCTTGCTGTTGTTCGTTCAAGAGCACGGTGTTCCAGGTGTTGTCGTTCTTGCGGCAGTAATTGCCCCTCTCTGTTTCTGGATACGCAGACATCCAAGAATAACCTTAGCTCCCTCCCGTATATCAGTTCAAATGACGAAATCTCAATTGTTGCATACTTCGTCATGCGATATCCACACAAAACATCCGGTAGCCCTTCTTCGCAGTTATTACCTCTACTATTCAGCCATTCCTTTCTTGTGCGATTGAACCGCTCTACCAACCCGTTTGTGTATGGATGGTACGGCGGTGCTGCCAGGCGCTGAATCCCCCAATTCCTCAGCATTTGCTGGAATTGCTGTCCTTAAAAGCGCGAGCCCTGGTCCGTAAAAACTCTGTGCGGTACTCCAAAATGAGCCAGGAAGTCGTTCGTGAAAGCGTGTGCCACTGTTCCGCTCGTTTGATCTGCCATTGGAATGGCTTCCACCCATCGTGTGAAATGGTCAGTCATGACAACTATGTAGCTATTTCCACTTGAACTCGTTGGGAGCGGACCAAAAACGTCTATACCCCAGATGTGCGCAGCCTCCTCTGCTACGATCGATTGCGTAGGTGGTGTTGTTGTCATTGTCTCCCAGTTCTGTTGGTAATGAGGGTAGGCTCGAATAAAATCAATAACATCTTTCTGCATCGTGGGCCAAAATACCATCCGCGTTCTCGTTCCCATGTGAACATCTGTGTGTGCCAGCCGAATCACACTTTCTCTCTGATCCACTGGAATAATTGGCAATCTTCGAGGTGACAGCCCCCTCTGCACCTCCACATCGACAACGAATTGACCGTTCTCCAGGTATAGCCGGTCCCAGATCTGTAGAAATTCGTTCAGTCTCGAAGTTAACTTTTTGGGCTTGGTATCTGCCAGTAAATGTTCACATACTTCGCGTACTTGTGCGTCTTGCTGCTGATTGGCCAAGATGTCTTTATCGGCAACCGATACTGCGTTCACGACTATGGCATCAGTTGGCAGCTCACTTTCCTGTATCGGTCGCGACAGTGCATCAGGTACTTTAGTGTCTGTGCCGTTGACATGTCCGATGGTAAAGTTGAACTCCTGTAGTCGAAGTGCCCACCACGCCAATCGTCCACGTGGATACTTCATCGTCTTCAACCAGATCAGGGGTTTGTGGTCGGTCTCAACATGAAAGGTGATCGTTGTTAGATAGGTCCTCTATTTATCCATCGCCCAGACGATAGCTAGACATTCTTTCTCTGTGGTGGAATACCTCCTCTCTGCTTCCATCAGTACTCGGCTGGCATACTCAATTGTTCCCGACCGTTGTGAAAGAACTGCCCCAATTCCGATATCACTTGCGTCAACTGACACTGTAAATGGCTCATTCGGCTCATTCGTGCGCTGGCAGCCTCTTGTTTGAGTTCGTTTAACGCCATCTCCAAGTCGTCAGTCCTTGCAAATTTCCTGTCCTTCCTCAGCAATTGGAACAGTGGATATGCTTTCTGGGAGAACCCCGGCATAAATTTTGAATCGCAACCGACCATTACAAAGAAACACCCCAGTTGCCGCTTTAATTTTGATGTTCTTGATGGCTGTCAACTTCTCTAACAGTGGTTGGATTTTTCCATTACCAACCATGTGTCCCAAACAGACGATTGAACTGCGGCCTATTTGACACTTCTTACTACTCAGTTTTAGGCTGGCTGCATCGATTCGTTGCAGCACTGATCGAAATCTGTCCACGTGCTCTGACACTGTCTTGAAGAATACAACGATGTCATCTGCGTATACAGTTACTACCTCCTGACCCTCCAGAATGCGGAGCAAGTGACGTCTGAAAGTGTCTGGAGCATTGCACAGACCAAGCAGTATCCTAAGGAACTCGTGTTGTTTTCCGTTCACACAAAATGCAGTTTTCGTTCTATCCTTCCATGCCATTAGTAGTTGCTAGTAGCCGGAGCGCAACCCAATGTGGGATAGTACTCTGGCTTCATGCAACTGGACAAAGGTCTCCTTCATCTGAGGTATTGGGAACGTATCTTTGATCGTCACTCGGTTCAGTTCTCTGAAGTCGACACAAAATCGGTAAGTTCATTTTGCCTTCCTAGTCAACACGATCGGTGACGAAAATGGGTTGCTTGTCCTTTGAATTATTTCTTTCTCCACCATCTCTTTTAACTGCCCCCCACTTCCGGAATCAGCCTGAATGGCCTGTATGGTCCGCATTCCTCATCCGGCTTTTAGTCTATCGAGTGTTCCACCAACGTAGAAAATCCGTATTGATTATCCGCGTTAGTAAACAAGTCGGCAAACTCATTAACACACTGCCGGATGGCCGGGATTGGACACTCTGGTAGAGATTTCATCGAGACGCAGCCCATTTGGCACTGATCCTTGGTCTCCTCGCGATGCAACTTCACGACATCACTATCAACATGCAACTTGTTCCTCTCCAGGTCTATGCTTGCTTTCAATCGACGTAACAGATCGGTGCCTATTATAGTCTCTTCCACATTGTCAATCACTAATGTTGCGTGATGTAGCCTGATACCGTCTGTCTGGATCTCAACG
>LUCH01005334.1:30421-44328 GCA_013368495.1 Paragonimus heterotremus | reverse complement strand
GGGGGATCTGACACCCCTGGTGAACACTACTGAAAGTGAGAATAACTGTGAATAGCTGGTTTTAACCTTTCAACTTGTTTACACGGTGGAAATACGGCGATCACAACAAATTCATGGAATTAATCTAACCGGAATAGCAGCAACAGCAAAGTAAAAATTTAGCTGGCAAAAATTGCTAATAAGTAAGTTGAAGCAGCACACACAGACAACCTTGCAGGGTACATGTATGATGTTTGTTGAGGATAATCACATGACCTGCTGTCCAATTTTAAAATGCTTGTCATAGTACCGCTCAAGCACTCCAAATAGCTTAGGGTGTTAGTGATTTTAATTGATTATTCTGGAGCTGTCGTTTAGACGAAGTCGATATTCCTAAAGTCTTCAGATCTGCAGTTCATTTGCAAAGAAATAAGTTTTTAAAAACGGATGAGTGGTTGCCAAATATACAAGGCTATTTTGAAACCCTGCGATCTCTTCATGGCAACGTAGACATATTCTGTGATACACCGATTACAAAGGTGACGTTGATCTATTTTCTGTCTTCGAAAATAATCAGCAGCACAGTCTGTCAGTCCAAGTCCAATTACAACGTGCTTAGTTTATGAAAATAGGGAGAAAAGACTACTATTGAACTTAACTAAAGGTTGTGTAGGATGCTCGTTCACAAACCAACATTCTACGACAGGTTTTGCCCTCATTTTGATTCATTTGGCAGTTTCATTTGAGGGTCTCACTCGTCGCCTTTTGCTTTGCAAGCAAAAGCTCCTATCCATTTGGCCACTAGTCTTGTGAACACGGTATTTGACAAGGAATCTGTACATGAATACAATGCAACTTGCGCACACCCAGCTAGTGTGGATGACTATGTGTCTGTACAAACTAAACATGTTGCACAGGTAACGTATCAGGTGGACAGAAATCCCCTTTCAAAAAAACGCTTAAAGAGATGATGAGCTTTGACTCGCATTGTGAAGGGTTGCCACCTTTATCCCCATACTTACTTGATGAGCCCAAACAAGGACGAAGCCGGTCGTGGAGGGTGGGTTTAAAACGTTTTATTCTTTATTTTTAATATTTGTGATCATAACCAGTGTAAACTGGTAAGTTTAGCCTCAGTTCATTTAAACAAACGTTATACATAGATGTTGTGAAATTCGGACTTCTGTGAAATATGTTGTGGACAATGATTCTACAATCGTCCCTTATTATAACAACATCAATACTCTCTTTCAGTGCCTTTGTCACAAAGTTTCATTCACAAAAATATGTCCACTGTCTTATTATCATTGAGCCTTCACCGTCTTTAGCCGATATACGTATCGTTCATGACACTGAGGCCCACAAATTGTGCGTCTCCCTCTCCTGCGCAGGTAGCAAACGGTTGCCGTAACTAAAACAGATAAAACGCTGCATGCAGATTGTCCGATTGTACTTCTCTTAATTTAAGGAACATGGATGTGCTCGATGCTAGAACGGAGATTCCCAAGTCGAGGCAAAACAAGCTACTGGTTATGATGTCCTTCTGAACCCGGTAACCGCTGATAATATGCTGCAGCCTTCGGAGACTTCTAGAACCTCTCTCATTTGCAAGCTAAGCTGGAATTTGGCAGAAGTCCGAGTAGGTTTCTTCGACAGTCTTAACTACTACACCGCAATCAGTATGATTATGTTATCATCCTTTTGAAAAGATGCAATTTATCCCTTAGCTTAAACTAAAGCAGACCATTTTCAGTGATTTTCTAAATTTAGTGATTTTGTGAATACAGAGAAATAAAAATAGTTGAATTGCATGAAAACGATATCATTCTTAGATAGTGTTGTTCAGTATTCTTGGTCAGAGAGATCATGTATTTTCAATAATCAGTTCACATGTAAATTGAATATCACCCACAATTGATGGCAGCTGTTGCATTCCCAAAGACTTTCCAGTTGGCCCCTTTCGAACAGCAGAAGCACTAGACTCGAGTTTCGCTCTCATCAGAGTATTTCGTCAGTAGTGCATATCCGTGCCACTGCCGGGACTAGAACTCCGGTCACGCCTTCAGGAGGTAGCCGTGTTGACCACTGCGTCACTGACTGACTTACAATCGTTACACATTCATTCTCACGTACTGCCAATTACTTGGGGGATAACTGAGTCTAACATTTTAATAGGTGATTACAGAACTGTAGTCCCGGCATTGTCTGGTGCTGTTTTCGTGTCGCCGCACAACCAGCTGATTGTGAATTTCATGCAAATGAAACTGCATGACATATTAATGTTTTCAAATGCTGTGAATTCAAGTAAAGTTCACATTACCAACTCGTATGCGAAAAACACTTCGTTTTTTAACGAAACATCATCTCAGAGACGCTTCTCAACCTCAGTGTTATTAGTCTAGTTCGGTGTTGTACAATTCAGCCAATACCCCGTGCTATATCTTCGGGCACAATTTATTTGCTTGGAGCCCGGCTTCCTTTTCTCTGCATACATCATTCAGCCACACGACCTGTTACTCCCCACAAAGAATACTCTTCAAAAATCTTACTGTTACTAAAAGAACATGAAATGAATTGAGTTTTATCGATCTCTGTCGGTTGCTTATTCCGAATCCTGCGACAGGGCGGTAGAGAAATGAAAGTAAACTCTAGCTACAGTTCACTGATCAGGCTGATATAGACATATGCGAATACGCAGACAACATGTCATATCTGTAGGTTACGGTCACTAAAGTGTTGGTGTCATTTAACTACTAATAGAAGTGAGTAGACATCTTCTGAAATTGAAATTATCATTTGCACACGGTCCGTTTCCGACCTCACTGGTTGATCTTGTTAAAAATACCTTTATATACTTATCACGTTATCTCACTTGGTTATGACTATGCATATCACAAATTGAATTCTAGTTGCTTTTGCCCCTATTCACGGTGTTAATGTACGCTGCTATGTATTTACTTACATCTTTAAAATAAGATTTTATCTTACTTAAATTTTGCACTTTAGTACTCCTTGTCTGTCGCCAGCATCATTCGATTCCGACCCTGTGCCCCATAACTTCATTTTATCCAGCATGCAAACGTTCATGCATTCAATTCCCGGCTCCATCTATACGAATGACCACGTACTGATTACGATAGGACAACGAACACCATCTCAGGTCTGTCTGCATGACTTCGAACCTGAGTGTCAGCGTCCTTCTTGTTGTCACTTATCCATGGTTTGACCAATCTTGGATTCGTTGTTTGCTTTCTCGCGAATGTTTTGATGACCGACCATTTCGGAGCTCCGTTATACTGACTTATAAGATTTTTGCTGATGAGTCGTGCCTACTGTGAGGCCAGTGGCGCAGTAGTAAACACGGTTGCCTCACGAAAAGCATGTCCGTGGTTCAAGTCCCGGCAGTGGCGATGATATGCACTACTGACGATCTGCTCTCTTGAGAGCGAAACTCGAGTCTAGTGTTTGTTTTCGAAAGGGGCCGACTGGAAAGTCTATGGGAATGCGACATCTGCGATCAATTGTGGGTGTTTAATCTATATGATTATAAGATTTTTGTTCACTGTTCCTTTGCTAACGATGCACGGTGTCGTCCTTGACTTCGTCGATGCACCTAAGTCTCTGAGCAATTTATTGGCAGTATAAAGGAAAACATTTTATGCTTTTCTTTTGTTTATCGTCGTTTATCACACAGTATCGTTGAAACTAGGAAAGATTGTGTTTTTTCCTTTTTGATGTGAGTTCTAAGAAAAGATCTTATGCAAAGTCAAATTTTCAAGTGGAATGACGAAAAGAAAAAAGTCGACAACAGACTCAACGTGAGTCAGAGGTTTTCGTTTCACAGATGGTGAACAACAATGCCATAAAAACCAGTAAACTACAGGGATGCATATCTCAGACATGTTGTTGCATTCTCGTTAAATTTCTACCCATCACTGAATTGATAAATATACGAAGAGTGAAACAGAACCATTAATGTTTACAGTAGATTACTAAGGAAGAAAGTAGCTGACCAACTGAAGACATCCGGTGCCAAATTTATTGTGCTAGCAACAAATGAATATATGTTTTTAGCTCGTGAAATACATTTTAGATGTCACATTTAGATTTCTGTTGGAAATTACAACACACAATTACAATGCGTACGCAAAACAGGTTGTATTGTAGTTCAGCTTAAGTACCTCTCTGCTGTCGGCTACCACTGTTGGACACAGAACAGGTTAGCTACTTCAACAACTGTTATCAGTACATAATTAACGGTCAGTTCACTTTCAAGGGTGGCAAGCTTGAAACAGTCTTTTATATCTAGCTAGTGCGTGGAGCGAAATGTTTGGCAATTTTCAAATCTTTCGCTGCTTGAATCACAAAACGTTGATTGGTTACTACATGCCAACCACATTTATATAGGATTGTTCTAAACCGAGTGATGTTGTTCCGTGATATCTTCCCTCTTAATTCGCCTGTCTACTGGACAAAGGACACTAAGTATCACACTTGAAAATGTCCTTACGAGGGACTACATATAAGTAGTGTGTAGTAAAGATTTCATTTACCAAATTATTGAGCCTAAGTCTTTTCGTTTGGTGACCACTTTCCCGTGGACCGTTTATTACGGAAACGGAGCACTGTTCTTCCTACTGTTCAATCGTATGCGCATTTTGTTTTGCAGAAGAGACCCCCATAAGTGTCTGACTCGCATGATCGCAACAAAATCAGCTTCGTTTTGTACTATCACACTTTACTGATCCTGATTGGATGACATGTGTGTACACACACAGATTGCTCAACAATCAATCTTCCTCGAATAGTTAAACTTCTGATTCCGAATAGATCCCTAAAAAACTGTGCGTTGATTCCCACAGACAAGCTTTTGCTGACCTACGTAATTGTTTGCTTCGAGTAATAAGAAGGTACAACTGAGTATGTGAATACGTTTCGCACATTTCCATTGGTCGTAACCAGGTGACTAGCGTGAAAGCAGAAACGAAACTTCTTAAAAACCAAAACTCAAAAACCACCCCTGTCCGTGGATCTTTCCTAGAATTAAAATCGTAGAGGAAAACGTCTGACAGCATAGAGTCGACAGCTGATGCTAATCGGCAAGACCTCCAAATATTTCGAAATCTACGCGTCATGGCTCCAAATCAAAATAGTAACCGGTGACGCAATACTGACGTTGTGACCTGTGATCGATTAAAGCTTTATGTTGGCAAGTGGAACATCTCGTGCTCGTTTAATGTTTTTTTATTAATAGGCGCACTGATACAGTTTGAGACATTTCGGCGCGTGCTTCCCAAATTGGTTTAATGCCTTCTCTTTATTCTAAGCAGGTAAATTTTTTGAAAGCTATAAGAAACGTTACCGATGCATCAACTTCTGGATAACCAGAACTCACTAACTGGCGAAAATGACATAAATTTAGTGGTTTTTGAGTGCAAGGTCAGTTTTACCACAATACTTTTGTTTCTGCATGACGCTGATCACTTTGCGAAATATATTATAATGATCTGTCTGCGGAGTGGTTTCTGAAACAATCGTAAAAATTACATTTGTATAGTCAACTAAGCTTTTGAAAAGTATCCATGACGTTCACCGTCTAATATTTCGTCCACCCACTGTGTCTCTACAAAATATGAATCAGGTTACAAGTATATTACCGCACATCGACGACTGGTTTTCTATTCCTCTAGATAACTTCCTTGTCAGTGTCGTTCACAGCACTACGAGAGACCATTTTTCTACTCCGTTCAATAAGTATTCCATGTTTACTGCAAATAGCCTTTTTTTAATAGACCTGGCCCTAAGTATATCTACCACATTGGACACATCTGGCTTCATGAAAGTGTTCAATAAAATGTCTTATTGATGAGTAGTAGGAGATTTTGATTTTCATCATTACTTACAAGCGAAAGTGGTCGGGTGTTCACATATGATAATTCGGTCGTGCCTAATGTGAGGTCAATGGCGCAGTGGTAAACACGGTTGCCACACGAACAGCATGTCCGTGGTTCAAGTCCCGGTTGCAGTGGCGATGATATGCACTAGTGACGAGCTGCTCTATTGAGAGCGAAACTCCAGTCTGGTGCTTCTTTTCAAACTGGGCCGATTTGAAAGTCTATGGGAACGCGACAGCTCCGACAAATTGTGGGTGATGTTCAATCTATATGAAAATGTCTTAGATTGTTAACCGGTTAAAAGTTTGGCAGTGGAATCTCCTTCTGTTGAATAGCTTTCACTAAGTTTATTAGCTAAAAATGGTGACATTCGGCTCAAAAGCAATTAATCCAAATTAAAGTCACGGTGTAATTACATGAACCAGGGCAAAAAAAGAGATAGTTGAATATAAGATTCACCAGGTGGTTAACCATCAAAACGCTGAGTAGTCAATCCACCGCTGAAAAGAACAAAATGTCCATCCACTGGAATGTATATCGGACACACATGGAGAAGCTAAAACCAGTGCCATAAGAGTTAGTGCACAAATAAAACGACGTATGAGAACACTAACAGTAAAGTGTCTATAATATTAATGTTGCCAGGTAATCTATCATTATTTGCTTCCAGGTACTAAATGGTGTATCTCATCGGAAATACCTGCACCTCGTTTGCTTGTAGTTTATCTAGCAAAACAGAAAATCTTGATGATATTTACTTCACGATTAACTTTAAACAGGCCTTTCGCTAGTACACTCTTGATTAGTAGTCTACTTTCACAAACTCATTGGTTGTCAAATCCGAATTCATACTCACATTGCTTCTGTACATTTTGATTTCTGTTCAAGAACTATCAGTACAGAATCCCTAATTGGATTCAATGAAACTTGATATCTAACACTGTACTAGAAGTGCTTAAGTCATAGAGTTGGGCGTAAATTCAAATGAACCTGCCTCTCATTCAACACACAGTTACACAACTATCATCATCACAACATTAAAAAAAAACATGCGATAAGGTGCGGTTATAAACACGATTGGAATTCTCATATTCTGATTCCATGGGCTTAATGAATGTGAGAATAGATGTGACAGAAATGTGCTAACATTTGGAACCATGCAGTTTCTCAACAATGGCAGATTAACGTGAAGATGTAAGTTTTCGCACTTCCCTTTTGGCATAACTCTTGATTCATTGATTTCTCGCTTACCGTCATGTGACTTCATGGTATGCATTGACTTACTTCAAAGAAATAATACAACTTGAAAATGGTTGGAGCAGACCTTTAGAAATGAAAATTTGAGATAGTACATTTTTGCTTACTTGATTTCATACGTGTTGATGCGTGTGTTAATGGTATGTAAATTGACTGTTCTTCCTTTCCTGCACAAAACGTCCAGATTTTCCTATGAGTCCGCTCTTAGCACCTTGTCCAACATACTATCCTAATGACTGGTGTATTATAGATAATATGTAATAATGGATGGTACTTCGAGGGTGCACATGGTTTTAAACAAACACTGGGGAAGGGCCAACTGTGGAAATCACGAAACTGACGGACATTTAAAGGAAACTTACGACGACATGTATGCTAGCGGCAATAAAATATGCGAAGAGATAATGAAAGCTTGATTATGAAGTTTTGGTCGAATTGGCGGGATGTGAATCTAGGCTGGAAGATATGAGGTGGCGGAACTAGCCGATAAAGTGCTTTAAAATACAATTTTATAATGCAATTTTGAAACCCACTTGCCTGTTTTACGCAAAATTTCGTAAATATTGTTTTTGAAGGCAACTGGTTTTCAAGATTTCTCTCTCATTGTACCGTTAGCCACACAATTACCGAAATGTTTGGTCTCTAGGATAATGAAAGGAAGTTCACTTCGTCTGCAGTGTTTGCTGTGAGTAAGTTCGTCACAAGATGATTATTTTCGTAAGTATCTTCATGAAGCTGTGGCCTAACAATAAATTTACCAACAAACCCGCTAGGAATCCATCTGTTGATGACATCCAACCGACACAAGTTGAGTAACAGTATTGGATTATAACAGTAGTTACGAGGATGTCCTCCTTATTGCAGACTGTTATTTACATCAACACTCTTTTCAGTCTGTCTTCTTTAAAAAATAGCACTAAACTCGAGTCTCACTTTTGTTAAGACCCGTCAGTATTGCATATCTCTCTGACAGCTGTGCTTAGAGCTTCTGTCAAGTTTGTATGAGGCAACTGTGGTAACTTCCCATTAGCCATTGGATTATCTTGTACAAACTCCCAATCACAGTCACTTGGGGATACAGCTCAGGATATGCCATACTGATTAGCTTTAAAAAGTGTGGAAATGGAACTCACTGTTCCTTTTAATGAGGAACTGATTGGAAATTCCATAGAAATATGAAACTTGCTATCAGTTGTTTCCTTCTCCTATGATGAACAAGTCACATGCTACTAACCATTAATCTAAGTACGCCTCAGTAGGTTTGCAGCTTCAATTGTTTAACCCAAGTTCAATCGTCAGTTCGATGCAATGTAATGAAGATCGGATTATGAACGTATCATGTCAAGGCAAGATAGCGGTAGTTAAACGGTCTATTTCGAATGAGGGATCTGATCGTAATTAAATAATACGCTTGTGTAAATCGAAAAGTTGTCTTTCGCTTCAGTGATATCTTATTTACCACCCCCATCGAACCTATATAAATGTGTTATATTTAGCCTGATGATGAAACACCGAAAACGAGCTTGTTTGCTACGCGTTTCTTCTCACAAATAAAAACTGTTTGCTATATGTTACACCTAACTAGAACTCTAGCTCACGGACAACCACACCTTTAGAAACGGCGATGGACTGCAAGTATCACATAATTTGCCTTCACAAATGTAACTGATTGCAACACCTGAGTTGTGTACACATTTTCGCATCTATTTCTCTCAATAATGTATATAGGAAATAAACTACCTCTCCTTAATTGGTAGCTTACCAGAAGCCAGTGTTTGTTAGGATTACGAACTGTTTGTTCTCAGTTTTTATCCCAGTGCTTTCATAAAGATAACTCCACAAAATTAGTGCTGAGATATAAAGTGTGCCTTCCCACATAGCTGTTTTCCGAATTCTAGTAGCACACAGAGTACTATGGAACTCCGGTATATTGTCTTATTTGTTCTCACTAAGAAACGGTATAAATGTTGGCCTTCTTTCCAGACTTTGATACATCTCAATGTTCCTGTAGACTGCCAACTAAAAGGACACAACTCTGTTTTTCTCTGCTTTGGTATTTCATCAGCAGTTGTGTCGCCGACTCATTCCAAGAGGACTCTGTCCAGTTTTCCCAAGATAAATTCTAGAATTTCTTCAACACGCCAAGAGGACTGAGGCTTATAGCTCTGACGACTGTTGTATCTTGTTGAAATCAATTCGAAGCGAGGGCTTGACTAACAAGTAGATATCTAATTTGGAGTATCCTTTTCTCTGCAAGCTCCTTCATGAGCACGATGGCAGCAACGCTTAATAATAACCTCTCTCTCAAACTTCACTTATATGTTACTAGGCAAGGGATGTAGCGTGTGTAATATTTCTTCCAGTTGACGACGTTCGCCCGTAACTGGATGCCTTGCATATTGGGTTCATTTGACACACAGGTTAACGGTTTGCATCTGTTCTTGCACGGCACCAGTTGTTCTTTCAGCGTGAGCAAAACTGAGGTCTGAATGTATTTCGCAGCTGAATGTAAACACTCATGACACTTCCGTTATCGGTAAAAACGTACCTGTTGTCCTTAGTTTGATTGGGTCAGTTCTGTTGTCAAAATAAATGGATAATTTGAGCATAATAAATTCGCTTGGAGACACAGTGCCACCGACTATACGTGTACCAACGTTTTTAACTCCACAATGTTTTCATTGGGCGGTTTTGGTAAACCATACAAAAGACATACTGTAATCCGATAACCATCTCCAGTCGTATCAAACAAGAGTTATCAATTCATCACCCCATATATCTTGACACCGATAAGTGAACGATATACACACACTTTCGCCCAAGAATGTGCAACAACACATGATCTGCTTGATTGTGTCGTTTGGACATTTACTCAGTTTTTTTTTTTCAAGAATGGGCACTGTATAGAAAGCTAGCATTTCGCCAGATGGATCCATTGATCACAGCCGCATCAGTCTCACAACGTATGTTACAACCATTACAAGAGTTGAGCAAAAATGCAGAAGATTGCTTGTCTGTTAAAACCACAGCAGTCTCCGTGTCACAATTAGTTTCTTTCGAGCACACAGTTGTGGCTGAAGCATTGTAATCAGCAAGGCTCTCATGAATTTAAGCAGTTAACAACTTCTACCATTACGGATGAGTAGTCAGCGTTGTGGTTAATTTCACATTTCATCGCAACATTCGCATTCGAACAGACTTTCTAGCTAGTCCCTTCCAAGAAAAAGCATTAAATTTGAGTTTCGCTCTCGTTAAAGCTCGTCAGTAGTGCATATTCTTGCATTAGTGGTGAGTTCTAACAAGACCTAACCTCGAGTCTAGTGTTTCTACTACACTCACTCGCATTGACTGCCGACTTCCAATTCAGGCGGAAGCCGGTCTGTAACAATTGCCTAGTAATCGATGAAGGATTTATGAAGATACTGTTCACGAGCAGACATGAAATGTGCATATTTATTCTGGTTTGAAGTCTTCAAACAATTCTGTTTATGTAGGTTTGCTCGCAGAAACTGAGAAAACGGTGAATTACATGGGTGACGGAAACTGCAGGAGTGCTTCCTATTATTGATCTCAATCGCATTTTTTATATCTCGGTCAGTGTATTCAGTTCCGCAACTTTGTAGATCTTCTTAAGTGTTGCTTTCAGACAATAGATCATCCAGTGCAGCAGACTGTTTCCATTGTACGGCACACACATTATGCGACTGGTGAGAGTTTGAAAAATGAATCTGCCTTTCAAACTACTTGTTCATTATGCATTATGACGAGATGGCGACTTAGACATGGGCTGAAAATGTATTCGTTTGTACTGTTAAAATGCTCACACAATAAATAAATGGTTTGCCCATCAATTTGTACAGATACTTCAAGTTAAAGTACTGCTACAAAACTGCATCTCGGCAGTCAACCATCCACATTCCAATCGATCACCGAAGTCGGGTCTTCGTCGAACAACAGGTCGACCCCGATCGAATTAGGTTGGGTCGGGAGAAATAATGACTGGTTGGTCAAACGGTATTCGGCAAAAAATTCTGGCAGCCTGCTGAATCTGCAGACTACTAGGTGATTGTGAATAATCTATCACAACATGCCAAAAATTAGTCAGTTGTTCTCTGTCTGATCTAACAGGTGCACACAAAGCTTTTGGGCGACTCCCATACTGAAAGGGAACGGTTGAACTTGGGCAATTATGGGAACTTTCAAAGCATGGGGACCTAGTCTTGGAACATGCTCTATTTTATTTGGTTCACTCTGCATTGTGATTGGAAACAGTTCTGCAAGCTCGGGATACGCAACTGAACTGTAGATTCTGTAAGTCGTGGTAAAGTGACCATGTTGTACAGAGGTGAATGTGGTTGCGAATGCACTGGCCGTCTCAGGATGTTAAATTATCAGCTCACCCACAGATTGTCGTCAGAACATAGACGACTAGTGTGTCCAGTTGAAATGAGCTAACTTAATCAAATACTCTTCTTTCTTATACACTAGCAAACCCGCTTAGTTTAATAAACCATTACATCTCGTTTTCCGAAACTTGGATTACGTTGATTTGCTATCTTTTCACACTTTTACTTTTCTCCGTGCATCATATTTTACTTGTTTTTCAATAATGACATGGCTTTGTTTGTTTTTCGTGTCCCATATAAAACATGTTAGCACCTAGTTTTATCTTCATGCTAGTTCCATATCTCACGTCTTATATTTTTTCTCTTTGTTAAACACCACTCATATTTGATCGCACCTTTTGCATTAGGATAGACTTCTTGAAAAAAAGCACTGAACAATCTGAATGCGGAGACTCCAATCAAACTTGAAGTTGGCAAAATTCCTGGCTACTTGGTAGTATCCTAACATCTGTCTGACATTCTGTCTTAAATCAAATCACCGAAGGAACTTACACTAGTTCCGTTCAGAATAATATGGTCTCCAATTTCACAACAACCTGCCATCTGGTCGACCCATCTTAGCCTGCTATGTTACAAAGTCCTGTGCCCATAGGTTTTCCGAACTTATTCCTTCGGTTACAGGCCAGGTACGAGGTGTATTTGGAACCACAGGTGGCGCAGTACATTGCATAACTAGTGATGTATGAGGGCGTCCTCTGACTATGGCCATTTGTAATAAGCCGACCAAAAAACTGAATGTCACTAACCATGTATCCATTGTACAATGATTGCCATCACATTAAGATTTACTTTTTGGTTGTACGACTAAATTTTACTCGAATTATGGATTATAAGCCAAATCATTCTTTCAAAAGTTCATTCCCGTTTCTTTGCACATTGATTTTTACTTATGTAAGTATATCTATTTGCCATTTAGTCCGATTGGTGACCGGTCATCAACGCAGACTCTGTTATTATACTAGTGAGTGGTTGATTGTTTGTTATTTTATTTTTTAGTTCCCATTCACAACAGGTTAAAACCTAATGAAATGATGTTCCAAAATACTGCTCATGTAACTATTTTGTCGTCCCTCAAATTTGCAGGAGAGAACAACATCACTTCAACGAATGTGTGCTTAAACGACCGCTTGTTTTCAAACAATCGTCTATTCATCCACCCTCTGTTCCGCTGATGCCATGAGTATTGTCATGTTCACAGGTGACCTCAAGAGTGTCATTCATTACATTACTGCTTTTATTCGCCAGAGCTTTTCCTGGTGGTGTTCATGCTCACAACCTAGTATGCACACGGGAATCTGAAAAATCGGTTTTCACCCCCACAACATCGGCATTCTTTTGAAGGGCATATATGTGAGACAGGCAATCACGCGCTAGGTCCATGTAGGTTTCGATCAACTTTCATCGATTTCGTTACGCACGCTTCGTTGTAATAGTATCTCATACTCTGATTGGCTCATTTGTGTTGCATGTGCGGCTTTTGCAAGTAGTATCACAGCCTGAGTGATATACGCGTGACCTATGCGTGTTGATGTAAGGCTACTTGGATGTGGTGGTGCCTAAGTACGCTTTTGTCTACAGATCGATTTGAAGTGCGATTGTGAAGCTGAAATCCAGAAAACTACCTGTTAACAACCAAAAAAAGCACAATCGTGTGAATGTTGACTTTTCAAAGTTGACATCTGGAAAGTCTAAATTGAAGACACAGTATATCTTAACTAGGAGATGCTGAGACTCGCCAAAACCAATAGGTTACAACCAAAGATATTGTACTTAACCGATAATATCATGAATGATTCTCTAAACCATATGTCACGTCATATTCCGTTTTGGTGGTTTAACCTTCCTGGTTTTAGTTCGTAAACTGAATTTGATTCAGGCGTGGCTACGTTTCACCACTGGATCTTCCTGTGATCGTTCTATTTTTATTGCATCTGGTTCGTTATTTCTTAATGACTGTCAGACGGTTGGTAAGAGCCTAGATCTCCTGCATGACTAGCAACCAGTCATAAATATTCTCCTTTCCCCTGTTGATCTTGATTGTACTTTCAGAAGACGTGGTATGTAAGTATGTACAATAAACTTGCTAAAGTTTTCTGTGTACTTTGGGATGTGATGTGAACTCTGTTTCTCACTCACTTGTGATCATCTCTTGTCGCGGTATTATATTTATTTTCTCAAGTAACGCCATTCTTCGACTGGGACTGCCCTCATACGCAGTCACGGATTTGTCTACTGACTATCCTAGATTCTCTAAAAACTTACGACACATTTATCCGGTGATCCTGGCGTTAACTGTTGCTACCTCTCTGACAGTTGTCTCACTATAAAAGACATTATTCTGTCCCGGTGCGTGAGACAACTGTCAGAGAGG
>LUCH01005334.1:0-22445 GCA_013368495.1 Paragonimus heterotremus | reverse complement strand
GGAAGGTTCAAAGTCACTTGTGCCTTTTTAGCCACGGCAGTTCAGTTTGTAGATTGATTCAGACTGTCTGTCACTGTGATCCGTGGGTGTTGCTGGCGTGCTGGTGGAAGGCTGACTGATCTGGATTATGCTGACGACAAGCTGTTGCTGTTTGACAACTTCCAAGCAGCACAAACAACGCTGGACGCTACTTCGCATTCTGCTGACTATTTCGGAATGCACTTTGCAGCCTCACAGTGTAAAGTGTTTCTGCAAGATTGTTGTTTTGGACCATAAGGTTCATTGACGTGAATCTCGTCATTGTTTGGCCAAGTTGTTTGTGAAATGAGTGCACTTAATGATGCGCGGCAGTGAAGGCCGCAAGGAAGCTACCTTGCTGATGATGTTTTACTCCCACTCATAGCTCGGTTGTCTGTTTGCAAGGTGTAGGCACCTTGATGTTGAATGTTTGAACATAGAAGTTCAAAACTCCTGAGGTTTATTGGAGAGTGAAGCCGCGTTGGTGTAAAAACATTACCATGAAGCAACTTCACTGGTTACAGCATGCATAGTGCATGAATCTCCTCGAGTGAAAAGGGCTGGGTCGGTATGTTGTGGTGTACTTTGAGATCTCTATTCCCTATTGGAATGATGGCGAGCAGGGTATTTTTTAAACCCTCAAGCTGAATTCGGAATCTGTATGAAGGTCATCCGGGACGATACTAGAAACAATAGCATTCCCTTTTGGGGTGATGCTAGGATCTGATGTTTCCGACTTGTCGGAGTAGTGCCTGATCCCAATAGGCAACCGTGGACGGACTGCGTTCTAAATTACATGTGCCGGTTTCGTCAATTTTTCCGGAAAGGAACTTATACTTTCATCCTCTTGGTGGCGAAGTGAGTATATTAGCCACAGTTCTAGTAACATCGCAACCGACGTAATCTAATAATCATATCGGAAGTCTGAACCACAGTCTAGCGTGAGCAGTGTCCAGTCTGTCCTGTCACTCCCGTGGAAGACTAAGTATAATCTCTCCGTACCCCCACTCGATAAATCTGCAACCAGGACTGTTCAGTTAAATTTAAGCAGCTGATTTCATCTAACCAAGTGAATAATGTCTTAATAGGCAATAGCGATTTATCTCCATGCCGGATCATATATCGCCCTTATGTCCCAAAAACAATGTTCTCTTCGCAACGTAATGTCTCCCCCATATTCTTCGAGTATTATGTTCTGGTTACACTTAGGTCGATAGAAGAAATTCTCTTAAAGTATGCTGATGAGAGTATTCTAGTCTGTGCATATGGAAATAACGAAGAAGGCAATATAATTCAAGATGCCATTAATGAAGCTAGGAACTTAAAATGTAACCTCTCTAAATATCAAAACATACTACTGGCAGATGACAGCTCATCCACAGGTCGTTTCCACAGTTTGTTTTACCTACAGGATGCAGCCTTCTCGCATTTAAAAAAATTTTGATGTAGTTTATTGTAACTCCAATATACATACGGATTATTGATTTATACCAGGTTGTTCATTGTCACATATCTTGACATCACAAATCATCTTATTCACGATGTTCTTTTACACTTTTTAAAAATTATAAGGCCACAATTAGTTCATCTGACGTTTAACGTCATTCTGTTTATCCTTAGATTACTTGTAGATTTTGTCCTGCTGGTAGGTTCGTTCTTCAGCCATCTTATAAAAGACTTTAAACCCAATAAGTCTTTCCTGTAACTATTCATCTAACAGCTGAAAGCAGTTCAGCTGCTCTTGTTTCGTTCCTTCTATTGAGCACACTGTACTTTTCCGTAAGTTGTTTAGCGGTTCTTTTCGTTTGTGAAATGACTTACACACTTTGTGCATCTCTTTTTCACATACTTGTCACGTATTCAGGCGACGCTGTGCACAAACATCTATAAAAATTCATCTCTTGTTTGATACTCCATGTTTATAATGATCAGGTACTAATTTGAATCATCCAGGGAATCTTTATAAACCGTACTAATGTAGTGAGGAGGAGCGATCGCACTATACTACTCACACCACTGCTATTCGGTAATGGGGTAAGGGCGCAGATTTTGACACTGAAGTAGCCGTAGGAAAAATACAGGAAGAAACGTCGGAGCGCAGCATCTCATGAGATAATTTTTGGTACGTAAAAGAACATAAGAGAACCGAACATTGGCGTCTGTGGCAACCTTGACATTTTGGGACAAGTACCGTATGCAGACAAGTGTCGTTGATTGTTGTCCTGTTGAAGCGCATAACCCATATGTTGCTTTCTTGAATAAACAACCCTTGCTCCATCCGTGTTCTTGTCCCACAACATTACTACCTTCAGCAATTTGTTTCTGAGCGTTCTGAGTGCACTATATGAGTTCAAAAGACATGTATTTCAATCTTTATATAAACTAAAGTTCGTCTTGACTTTCGTGACTCATATCTTCTTCAATTTTCTCAGTGAATACTTCGCTTAATCAATGTGATTACCTGGATGTGTACATTAAGCCGAGCTTTTTTGGTTGATCAGGTGTTCATACATATGATTATGGTTTGTCTCCAGTGATGCCAGAGGTAAAGAAAACTCACAGCATTACAACAAAAAGAAAAGCAATCAAACACTTTTAGCGGATGTAACTGGTAGATGAAATAGCGGCTTATGATACCGCCTATCACGAGGGTCACTCTGATGGTTGACCGTGTCGTGCATCACTTGCCGAATCATTAATTACATATGTAGAGTACAAAATGGTCAACAGATGGTTTTGCAAAAGAAATCAAGTGAACATCTACAGAATAGGAACAAGAGGTTATTTTCATTATTCTCACCGGAGACTTTGAGATCCACTTCACTTGTGATTGAAGACGCCATTCAAGTTGGTTGTAAACTGGATTCAATGGCAAGAACACTGTTGCTTAACTGGGACGTCTGTTTGCTAGATAAGTGTAAAATGTGGAACTACTGACAACCATCCTTCGTAGGCCGTCTTATTCCAAAATGCACTTCGGTTGCGCTTGTCATTGTATAGGTGCTGTCAGATACATTTTCAGTTTTAGACGTAGGAAGTTTATGAGCTCAATCTCCTTGTTATATTTAAATTAAAATTTCTTCTTGTGTCTGCATCCACCAAATTGATCCATTAGTATATTGCTGTTGATGAGGATAATCTTCCGACAGCTACTAAATATAAAAACTACATTTATCCACTATCAAAGATATCGGTAGGTAGCATGTCAGAACTTCTTGGAATATGTGTCACTGTTTTGAGAATGCAATCAGATACATTTTTGTATTTGTTGACAGGCTGCAAACTACATACAGTCGTGCACTGACCCCAATCGATATAATTGCAAAAATTTACAGTGGTCAAGACTTGGTAGTTAAAAGTCACTGGAGTGAAAAAATACTGTCAGTAACATGGTGTAATAGTAAGGATCTATAAAAACGTAACAGATTACGGGTATGTAACACATTGTCCGACGTTTCGAAGTCTTGTAATAGAGGGTTGCCTTCCACTACTTAAACAAGGGTCATTTGCATTCACGTTTTGTGACCATCTCACGATCTAAACACCCCGTGATTCCTCTTAGCATCATCAGACAGATTGAGAATGCTCAACACGTGGTGATGCCACCAGTGGCGGTTGGTCTATATCAAATTTTCTGCCCAACCCCTATGCTATATCATAAAATCCTGTATGGAAACACCCAGAAGCTTCACAAGTCTTTCGCGTACAGTCTCTGAAGTCGTTCAGAACACCGAAACGACACACGTTACCAACAAGTAGAGCACCACCAAACACTGTGTGCAACTGGGTGCCCAAACAGTACGACGTAAATACCCCAGTAAAACTAGACTCACATTGTTGACACTGCACATGAAAACAGCAATTTAGACAAACACGTGAACATCAGTTTCATCCCAAACCTTTACCAGGGTAGATTTACAGTGTTTTTCTTCAATTGGGGATAAGCACGCCAAATGGAACTCATATCTGTCCACCCCGATGACCAGAAGAGGTGCTGAAAACAGCTAATTCTGAGAAAACTACGATCCGTAATGACCTTGAGCGTGTGTTCGTTGTCATTTCAAAAGAGTACCTCCTCCATCCATAAATCTGAAGTGATTATTGATATTATGAAAAGCAGAACCCCAAAAAATTATCCCATTACGTGGTTTTGAGCAACCTTCTCCCCCAAAAAATGAAGGAGTCCAATTTATCTCCACAAAAGCGGTGACAAACTGTGATTCGTATACATGCTGGCCTGCGTATCATTTGGATTACATGCAAATAGAATGCTACACCAGAGAGTCGTTAAACCAGTTCATGTGTCAAGGCGCTTAACAGCCGGGACTTACTTTCATCGGCCAACTAACAGTTGGTCAATAAACTTCACTTCCATATTTGCATTCACACAATAATTTGACACTTTTTTCTTCGTACACATAAGATCCAACAGGTCACTTTAATGGACGATGTTTATGATTGTCAATATCTTCAATATGCTTTCTATTCGTTTGCTTCAAGACACCTTTGCCTCTACATAAAATGAGATTGTAAGCCACATCTCGCACCTAATTATCACATTGCAGAAAGTGCACTGTCAAACGACAATATCTCCATTAGTATCACTGGTGGCTTACGGTGCCTCTTTGTGTCAGAAATATGTTTCCTTGAACTTCCTGACGATCTGTTATGCTGTTTATTGATTACTTTCAACTTACCACCGATCCACTTGAGCTCTTCACGATCTCCGCAATATCATACACACACTTTGTGTTCAGTTGACTTTGCACTCACCCTTTTCCTCCTAACTTATACGAAATACGTTTCATATCATCATGAAGCTCAAGGTGGCCTATACTCACGCTGAATGTCAGTTGATAAAATAGTATGATTGATAGTCAACTTCAGATAATCATTTCTTACTTCAGTAAGATATGATGAAGGTTGAGTCGGTTTGGTTGATATCATGACCTACCAGATTTGAAAAAATAAACTAAAGTGACACCAAGCTTTGAAGCAGTCTGTAACTGTGAGTTATCTACATTTTCGTTAAAAAGGTGCCCTTATCATTCCAGTAAAATTGCCATTGTTCTTTACAAAATCATATTTCTCTACTGTATCCTTACCAAGATAATTTATGTTGGACTGCTCATGTGTCTAATTATAACAAAACTTTCGTAGATAGCTGTACGTTAAGATCAAAGATGACGGACGGATTGTTCATTCGTTCTAAAGACAGCAAACATTTTTGACAGGCTTTTACCGCAGTAAAGATAGCAGATAAAAATACTTACCAAGGTGCACTGTGCGCTACCATGTCCATGTACATTAATCATCATGTTTACCATTACAAAAACGCCTGGAAATTCTTCGAGAAAACTAGGTAAACGCATCTTACATTTTCTTTATTCCTGCTTTTTGACAACCGCCGTCTTTGGTTTTAGGCAGGATTCAGTAATTGCATTGATTTTAGAAAATGACAGTATGAGTGTGACACGGAAGTAACTCATGATGTCAGTCATGTGGCCCAAGAAACAAACGAACTGCTACGGAGTAGCTGAATAAATAAATAAATAAATAAATAAATAAATAAATAAATAAATAAATAAATAATATTATTTGACAAACCGCGACGGAGTTGGCTGGAAACTGCTGAACTGGCCAGTAATTGAAATATGGGAAGATTAGAAATTTTGTCTACGATACTTTAAGACATCTGTATCAAATTCGATATGAAAGAAGCAAACGGTTTGGGTGTCATGTTTAAAACGTTTTCAATAAGCAGATTGAAAATAACACAGCTTTACAAGCACGTTATAATACTTGACGATTCAACCATTTTGGGTAGCTTTTCTTAAAAAATGTTGTGGTAGAACTCTTGATTTTTAGTTTTGGATGCTGACATCATGCTTCGAGGAAGGTCACTCGAGGTAGTTGAAATTTTGAGTATTACAACTTACTGGTAACAATACATTAATCTTGATTCATTTATTTATGGCATTCTTGCTCAGTCATCTGCGTTAGATTGGTCCCTTAACAAATTGAATCAAATGTACTATAAGTCCGATGGCTAAATAGATCACTGAATGGGACTTCGTGAATAAAAAGCTCGAGAGAATAGTTGATGAGAATAACCTTCCCTGTTTTTGTTCACCAAGTATACGAGATGTCTGATCATTTGAATTTCATTTGTATAGAATCAACAAATGCAGTGCTTGCTTTGCGCAACCCACTCGCACTTCGTAGTTGAACTGATCAACAAGGAAACGTGCTGGAATATGCGTTTGGTGGCGCAAAGTCATTTGTGCTGATGGTTTATTGTTTCCACTTCAACAGCATAATTTTATTAAAATGCCTTCTAATGACAGTGCGTCAATCTTTTACTACAGTAACACACCCACCACCGGGCTCTAGTAGATTACGAAACCTGGACACATAACGGCCATTACGCCCGTCAGATCTTAACTTCACTAGGAAGTTTTGATAACTTTCAAGACGGAAGCTGAATACGAACGGACAAGTCGTTTCCGTAACATCGTTAGCACAAAAAGCTACTAAATTATAACAGTTTTGTTACGTAATATTAGCGGAAAAAATCACGACATCAAAGATGAATGCAGTGAGATAATAGGTACGTGAACCACCGTTAGTAGCAAACTGAGAATGCATCATTCGCCTTTCTAAAGATAAAAGGCAATTACATTCATGAGGTTTACATTTCAAAATAACAGTGGCCTACGGTAAAAATAGATCAGTACCGTCCAGCTTGAATTTTCTTACCACTAGGTATTGCTAATCGTCAATAAAACGACCACGAGTTGCAGAACTCTGATCCCCTAAACAAAACCAGCTACACCCATTTATGATTGCAGACAACTGACATTTTATGTTTCGATGATCTAACTAGGGCTGTATCATAACACCTTTCAAATAGCTGCTACAAAAACCTTTTTATTCTGTCCAGTGTCAATCGGTAGACTCTTCAGTCGTCTCGTTTAATAAACTTTATGGTTTCAGTTTCAAAGTAACCCAGCGGTCTGAAATTTGATCTACTTCAAATCCATTCTGCGTCGCACCTCTAATCAACGTGAACTTAAATGTAATCCGGTCTAACCGGCTGTCTCTATGAAAACGTAATAAAGCTCACTCATCTCGCGTTGTGGATCTACCAGAGTGGGTCTAGAATGCCGTGGGATGTACTTTTGCAGATGATGTTCGCTGTTAACATTTTTTTGACACCATTGCAAGCTAGACATTGTCGGTTGACCGCATTATGACCACGTAAACGGATTCATTATTGTGTGGCGGTTATTTTATCGTGTTTGTTCAATAACTTTTCAAAAATACAAACAATTCTGCTTTAATGATGAGTAGTAGGGGATTTGGATTTTCATATAGATTGAGCATCACTCACAATTGATCGCAGCTGTCGCATTCCCATAGACTTTCCAGTCGGCCCATTTCGAAAAGAAGCACTAGACTCGAGTTTCGCTCTCATTATAGCTCGTCAGTAGTGCATATCATCGCCACTGCCGGGACTTGAACCACGGACATTCAGTTCATGAGGCAACCGCTCAACAAGTCAATGATTTCCGTGATTTCAACTTGGAGAGAAGTCCTAGTCGAGGGGTCATCGATTGGAGTTAACAGACAGTAACTGTTTCTCCTCTCGAGGCGATCGGGCAACCTGATCATTACTCACAAGCGAAAGTGGTTGAGCGTTCACATATGATAATTCTGCTTTACTTGTGAGATTTTGATGTTCATATTATGTACTAGCACTGTGACTCTGAATAGGTAAGTGCGTCGGTTTTAAAAAGAACAAAAACATTGACAGCATATTAGACATTCTGAAAAGTTTTGTTGTGGTGTGTGCCTTGAATTATGAAATAGTCACTCTTATTAGACAGTAAGATGAGTCGTAAGCTCTAGCGTTAAAACGTAATCTGTGAAAAACTCTTTGAAAAATCCGTCTATTATCATAAAATCATTTGAAGCTATGTACCACTCAAAACCGGTTCCGTCTATCAATTACATAAAACCCCCTGCTGATTTATGCAGTAAACGTAATAATTGTCATTACGGCTAACCCTTGTTCAGGAATGCAGACTCGGACTGAACTGACCGGAAACCACATCTGCAAAGTTGCACACAATTGGGCGTTTTGCTCAATGCTGTAATAACTGAAGCATAAATTTACTCATACGTAATGAAAACAATGTCTGACAGGCTCATTGAGGCTAACGACTTCAACAAGATTAAGATTGACTTAAGTGGCAGAACAGCTCTTTTGGCCACTTATGGACGACCTAAGTATTACTCACAAACATTGAGACATATTTTGAATCCGGTAAAGCTGTGATGAGAATTTCACAGACAAAACACCCGGATTACTGATCTGTCGCCAGATGATGATATGTCCAAAACCTAGAACGATAACTTCGTTTCAAAGTGGAAGAATTGAAAGGTTGATTTGTGTAGGAAAATTCTGAAAAATTGCGAATTTTACTCTATTCGCAACAATTTTTGTTCATGAATGCTTGTCTGTAGGAGAGAGGATATATTGTTTGACTAATACTGTCTTAATAGGTCCTGCAGAGAGTATTCAAAATTTAGACAAACCAACTGAGTATAAGATTAACATTGCCTTGAATAAACATTTATTAAATTGTCACTGCCATCGAATCAATACTGCCCAAACAAATTTCGCTTGATCTGAATAAAGTTAAAACAGTGTAGTAAGTACAATCGAACATTATCACAGGTAACCTAAACCTACACGCATTATAAAAGTTAAATATACAGATGTAATGGAATGTACAATTAAAGTAACGTGCACCCATGTCTGTTTTTTTGTTGCACTGTTAAGTGTTAGCAGATTTTGTGAAGAAACGATTGAAAGACGGACAAGGTAGACTGCTTTAGATAACATGTAAAGGTTATAAAAGCAGGATGTAACAGAAGTGATTACAGTTGAACTTTATAACAAATTACACTTGTGTTTCTTTGGCTTGCTTACACGATTATCTAAACCACATTGAATTGCCATGTTGAATACTTCTTTGACACCGGAATTCAATTTGGCTGAACATTCCAGATAGCCCTCAGCGCCAATACTTTTGGCCAATCGTCTGCCCTGGTTAGATAAAAAAAGAGCATAAAAGAGTAATGAAATTAAACTTCACAGGAAATCATAATCAAATATTCCATTTAAGCATGTTCCAACAAATCGTTGGTAACGCAAATCAAAGCATTTTCTGATTAATTGGATAACTTCATCTCAGACAACTTAATAATAAAATATTCCAGATATGTGACGTTTGGACAGATTTAAAGTTACATTACACAAAAGTGCAACGAAGTAATTAAATGGATCAGTGAGGTGTTCTCTACTGATTAACTGATAAACGATCGACGAAGCAGGTAAGGGGCTCATCGCGTTCCACTGTGTATCAAGCGAGAATACTTTCAGACTTTGCGCTGCAGTCATTGATGCTAAGCCTCGGAGCCTGACGCCTTTGTTTTCCATAATCTGCCAACCAGAGGTGGTTCAACACATTCTAACGTCGTACGAAGTATGGCTTTTTATTTACTTGTAACCAAAACTCAAATTTTAGTAATACGAATGCGAAATCTATTAGCCTTCTAGCCAAATGCGCCCGACTTTGCGCACTGGCACACCCAGCCCATACTGCAATGTTAAAAGGATATTAATTCAAGCTAGAAGCCTGTGCACGTTCAATATAAAAAACATTTACTAGGGTGACTTGGTTTTTTAACTTGCCGGTGTAAATATACAACGTCGAAAACATTCAATTCCCGCACATTTCACAGCCAGCCGTAAGCCTCCAACCAGTGCTAATCCACATGACTATTTACACAGTTTGTGAAAAACCCGCCAACAAACCAGTGAACCCTAACCAAAATGATTGATTTACTTTAAAATTTAGATTCCCGGTCTGCTGGACTGGACTTTGTCGTGGTATGAAATTGCAGTTGCCAGCATTACTTTTTCGTCCACTGGGCGTGTAGCCATCAAACTCAGTTTTTATGAACCGACGACGGGATGTTCAGGTTACGCACCCGGTCTTAGGATATAGGCAATATAATAAGTGTTAGAAACAAAAATGCCAACACATCAAGACTATGATTACATAATCCATGTCACATTCGCTTTTCTCTTGTAAGAGAAAAAAGGGTTATGATAGTAACAGTATTGTTGTATAACAGGTAGCTTTGCTTGTAGAGAGTATAATGTGTACATTCGGGAATTAAAAAGCAGGTCTCGATGTCAAAAAGACGATGGATTAGAAGCAACTATTGGAACGGTGTTTACGTACTTTTCGGGAGGGGCCGCCAAGACGAATCATAATTTACTGCTGCCCAGTGTGTGCGAGTAAACGTTGGTTGTGCAAATGAGTGTACGCGTTCGTGGTTCTATGGTTCAACGTAACCTGTACAAAAGTTCATGCAATGAACAACTTTGCAGGCCAAGCATCTTTTGCGACCGCAACGGTATCTTACTGTTGTATTACTGTGCCTTATCCCCCCTCATAAAAGAATAAGTTGGTTTGTATTAATTCGTCGCCGTTAACTAAATCAAGCTAAATATGACTACTAGTGTGTGTTGTGCACATAAGAAATAAAAAAAGTACAATTTTTAAGGCTAACGTCAAGATGTTCGTTGGAAGACAACTCAGAGGGAAGTCACCTACACTTGTTAAAACGAAAAATCAAACTAATTTCCCGCATTCAGTTTACCCCTCACATACTGATTTTGTTTTATTCTCATATCCATCTGAGAATTTACAGAGTTTTTATAGCATTGCTCTTATATGATACTTCAGTTCTTAACCAGTATGGTTTTGTTCGCCTGCATTGATTTGTTTTTCCTTATCATACCGGTTGACTGAATAATGGATGAAATGAACACCTCCAGAATGTAGCTAAGGCAAGGCAACGTTTATGCTCATGGCTACTTGGTTATATCGGTGGGGAAAATCAAAGTTTGGCAACTTTTATTATAACCAAACAAATGCATGTTTTCGAGAGATAAAATGGAAAATGAGTGACATTATTTAAAAAATAGACTGGTCAGTTGTAACGGAACAACATGTATTGCCGAATTATACTTGTTTTAAGACTAGGAATCACTTAATATACAAAACCTTTCTTACTTGATGTTTTTGCCACACTATTATAACACTGCCCATCCTGCAGCATTAGAGAGCTAAGCGAGTTCCGTTCCAAATCAGAACTTCTCCATCCATAAAAAACGTGGTTGTATTATTATTATTACATAGCTCACACTATTTATCACCGTAGACAGACATTTTGTCCTCATTGATCGGTCTCGTTCAAGTTGGTCTCTGTGCTTTTTGTCCGCTGAACTATAAAAAAGGCAAAGACCGTAGCCAAGTTTTAAAATTGTTCTGTACTGGCTTGGCTAGTACAAAACCTTGTTGCCAGGTATTGCCTTTCCGTACCTTAAATAGAAATCTACGACAGACGCGGCAAAACGTACGAAAATGGGGTGAATGAATAGTACGTTATATGCTTTGCGTGACTCCTCATTTTCAATAAACTTGGAAAACGAGGACCTAGTTAACTTATTTACCCGATGAAAGAGTAAATAAAGCGCATTCTTTGGCACATCCATCAATACACTTTAGCAAATATGCCATTCTTCCTTATGGTATAGAAATTCTCTACAAATTCGTACAAAAATCTTGATCGTAATCAAAATACGGGATGTAACACAACTTTGCGTTATTTATTCCAACTAGATCAAAATGGTTTCGTTGATGGTTAGTAGTAAAAATCGAAGTTTTATTGAAATTTGAGAGTTATATCTAGGTGAATAGAATGGTCTTAATATTTTGTTATACTTTTAAGGTGCTTTTTTCTATACAACGTTGTCTGTGCAGCTACCACTTTTGGGAAGTTTCATTTATATAATTCTAAACGCTTCCAAATTAACGGTACGGTTAGTTGTACTCGTTGCCAGCGACAACATAATGTTAGATGTGAATGAGACAAAAGAGCATGAAATTATACGAAGCAAAAATAAATGATATCATATATGACAACGCAAGAACGTATGCATTGGAAAACATCAAAAATAGTTTGACCACCCGATCACTATTCTTATTTGTCCATGAAGAGCCACGCTGAGGAAAGGCATACAAACATTAATTGAATTGAAAGTGGTATGCATATTCTGGCTCATTGAATAACTTTGGTCACACTGTAGTGAAATGAAGAAGACCGTGATCTGCCTGTTGTAAAACTTGCGAAGCTTTTTCTTGAATTTTAACTCACGCTGTACACAAAACCTCAATTACTTCTGCCTACCGTTCGTTTCCAGTGTGCGACTGCATTTGTCTGTTTGCACGCTTATTGGTCTATGCACGTTAGTACCGCGCCACACACTTCCGTGTGCTGGAAGACCGGATCTTAAATTTCTCTCAATTATCCGTACCTTTAGTTTTACGTGATACCTGGTGTAAATTCCGCACAACATATATTGGGCCTCTGTTTTTTTTCGTGCGCTTATTTTACATCTGGTATCAATTCCATCGATATCTATCAGGAAAGTGCTAATTTGTTGCACGCACGCAGTGAAATATGTTTTCCTTGAATAGAACTTCCGTGAAGGTACAAACGGATGACTTGTCGGAGTTGATAAACATGATGACAGTGATGCTCCGCCATTTGCTGTCCTTCCTATGCCCACTGTATACAAACCTGTAGGATATAACACACATACAGATACAGAAGAATAATTAAAGGTATGAAACAGGCCTTAACTAATATCGTGTAGTCTACAATGGAGTACATTACGCTTTCAAACATTCCTCTGGAGACCACGTTTATTCCCCGGTAGGAGTTCAAAACGAATTAGTACTTCGCATAATGTCTTCGTTATGGAACCTTCTAAGAGATCTGTTAATAAAACCAAATATATACAGAAATGTGAAAAAATACTTTTGGGTTTCCAGAAGACAAACTACAACTTGAGATAACGTATTACAATGTGTTATGATTCCTCGTCGTTACGATAAGCACCAATACATCAGTGGTTCACATTGAGGTTTAACTGCCACGAAACCATGGGGGAAATAAGTAAACCCTGGTCAGGAAAAAGTACAAAAAAGTATACCTACTATGGACGACAACTTTATCTATACTGTTACCTAAGGCTTACACTGCTTCCTTTCCTTGGGTGCAATTACTACACACACAAACAGCATAAACAGTTTTTACGTCACTGAGCCCGACTAGCCACCACTTCATCTAACGTCACCAGCTAATAACTGCGACTTACGAAGTCCATAGCCCTGTAGAAGAACTCGGTCTATAGTTATGAACCCCTTCTGTGAATGAATACTTTCCTGTACGTCAGATCACCACCTGCCTACCTCACACCTCAAGCCGGTCGGCCACAATGTCGCCAAGGATCATTCGGCCTGACAAACGACTCGCGTCCCTTGTTCATAGTCTGGGAGTCTAAGACTGTGTAAATGCAATGCTTAAATAGAAGAACTTGCCTGAAAGTCAGAAACAACTACATACTTTCTAACCTCTCTTTTGGTTGAGCGTTGATGTTACTCGACGCAAGCAAATGAACAAAGATTTCCAGGGTTAATTAACTGAAGATTGTTCACATCTTCCACTCTGAGCGGCCACGTTTAACAGTCGTAAAGTAATACAGTCCTTATGAGACGACAGTGCACTTTTGTCCCATAAACGTTGTCGTTGTGATCGACACATTCACTTACAACGTCGGAGAGTTTTAAATGAGCTCTTGCGCTGTATGATATTTACTGCATCCACAGATTATGATCAGTTGTCTATGTAAATGTGTGTATCTAAAAATTAGTGAGATCTCCTTCGAAATCCGAAAATCTTGAACTCTTTGTGACTTGTGAGTTGCCACCAGTACCACCGTATCCGTTCACACTACCTTATAGATATATATTAACTACAAACCACTAACGTAAAGGTTAGTGTGCTGGCGTAGGTATCGCGACTTTACCAGTTGTTGTATGATGAATCCGCATCACCTCCGCTACTGTAGACCACATTCACTGGGATAACAATGTTTCATCTATTACCACTGGCAACGGTGCCCAGTCAGCCCAACGCTTGTTTGAATTCTGAAGGTCGACCGCAGCTTCCGTTGACATTCGTCCTACTTGGTGGCTGTCGTTCAGTTGTGCTGAGGGATTTCTCACCTCCAAATCCCTAGCACCTCCACTCGTCGCATTGAAGTCCGCTTGCGTGCCGTAAGCAAATCAATAAATCAAGTTTGCCTGTAGTTATTTCACTGCGGTTTCTGATTTGCGTTAGCATAAGGCTGGGTAGACTTTAAGACGCTTTAGTTCCGCGATAATGGAAATGACAGTCTTTACGAAACCCATCTAACCAGGTTACCCGAACATTTGAAACGTGACGGCTCTAACTATAACTTATAGGTTGTTGTGGTATTAAACACCTTCATTTCCATAAAAAGATGACTGACAGTGAATATGTATTAACCATATGGTGCTGACCTTGTCATGACTAATTACTGGAGCAATGCCCAGTTTTGAAGTCTCAGCTCTGTAATCACTCATAGTACCAACCAGAATGAATGGCTTGTTTCTGAGGTCTCCAGAATCTCTTATTTCTTTTAGCCATTTTGACTCCACGTTGTCAAAGGATGGCTGTCGTATAAGGGAGAAGCAAAGGATTATGACGTCGACGTTGCTATACGTCAGTGGCCGGAGATGGCTGTACTCTTCTTGGCCTGTGAAAAGGATCGATAGGTAATAAACCCACTCATACCGGCAGTATCCCAGAGTTCAAAAGCCACCTCTTCGCCACCAACAAGAACAGATCCCGAATAGTTTTCAAAAACTGTGGGGATATACTGTTCTGGGAAGGCTTTCCTAACGTATGTCATGAGCAGACATGTTTTTCCGACCATTCCATCGCCGATAACAACTATTTTCAAAGGTCTTCCACTACTCATTATAATCAGTATTCACGATATTGACATACAGAGTCAAAATAACGGTTAATGTACTAAATAATAATCCACGCATTAAAACACTTAATTTGAACGTTCATTGTGATAAAATCGGATTAAATCGTTTTGACGCACATGTTAACGTTGTTCTGGGTTTTGCTGATTAGCGTGATTTTTTTGTCATTAACGAATGGCGCGACATTGAGTTCCCAATTTTGATCATTTTCAGCCTGGCGGTCGGCTGAAAATTATCCGTAGGGAGCAAAATCTGTTTTGAAACAGCGAAGTTATAAGGGATCCGGAAGTATGATGCAATATTTCGGTGACATCTTTTAAGAGACTGAAAATTATCAGTTTCTGGGACAAAAATATTGAGGAGTGTTGGAAAGTTTGTTTTAACCGACTGTTAATGGGTTTGTCCTTCATTTCGCGCAAAGATTGAAAATATTAATGAGGGTGTTGTGATTGCACTTATGCGTTTCCATGTGGAATATCTGTTTACGTTCGATTAACATTTAATCTTTCTATGTCAATAAGTGAGTAATTGTTTTTTAATTTGATTTTAGGTGATGGATTATCTTCAGGGATTCAAAGATCTGTTCAAGGATCAGGAATTTTCTAGCTTCCAAGAACTACGAAGTTGCTTGGAGAAATATATGAAGGAATACAGTGTTCTGTGCGTGCTCGGTTGAAGTAAAAAATCGTACAATGGGCGCTTGGAATATGATAATGTGAATGTGAATACCATTGAGGTTACCTGGTAGATGGCGTACAGGTGTACCAAGTACAAGCGACGTCGGAGTGAAAGCTGCGGCTTACGACGTGTTTAGTGAGTTGATTTCACTCACTTTCCATTGCTCAGTTCTCGTGATACTTGCTGTCAATCACGCTTTAACGTCATTGGGTGAAAAACGATGTTGGTTGTTAGCCCTTTCACATTAGAGCACAACCATGAACTAAATTCCTTACTGTACGACGCACACTCAACAAATCGCCGGCTCACTGTAAGTGAGATGAGCGACTCCAGGCATTTGTTCGGGTACAAAACTACAACTGCGGAGTTAAGTCAGTATGCTGCGGGTGTTTATGACAACTACATAACGACAATGGATATTTGCAGTATCCGTCATTGTTTAAAAACTCCGACAGTAAGTAAGTTGGTTTGTGTACATTGATGTTGCGGGAAACCAACCTCAAATTCTTGATCACATAGAGAAAAATGGCGTATCGCGTATCCTCAAAGACGATGGTAATAGATACACGCACATTTTCTTCGCGCGGAGGGAGCAAGTACAGTTGTTCAGACGTTTCCCCGATGTGGTCAACGTCGATGCCACGTATGGAATCAACCGCCATAAGTAGGTCCTATATCAGTTCACATGTGCGGTTGTAGCTTGAAGCTATATCAATTTCTTGTTATAGACGGGATGAGCTATGGAAGGTTCGTGATATATGGTTATATTGAGAGTGAAAAGTTGTTTATTTGAAATATTTCATGATGTGATGGGGGATCACGTACCTGTGAGAACATTTGTGATGGACAAAATGGCGGCCCAAATGCGAGCAGCGCCAGTCTTGTCTGAGTTCAACATAATGCTATGGTATTTCCACGTTCGAGATGCCGTGAGGAAACACGAAAGCTGGTGTCGTTAATCCTGTAATCTCCATTCAGACCAACTCGTTTAGAAGTCGCTACTTGTTTTGTCGTATGGAAACTATGGATAACGTAGAGAAGTGAGTGAAAAGGTTTGTCTATTTATGTTTGAGGTTCAACCAAGATGTTGTGTTAATCAGACGCACGGACCCAAAGTTTTTGAATTACTTAAATTGTAATTTGCTTTATCAAAGGCCTAAGTGGGTCATCCATGCAAACTCAGACGTTGTTCACTTCGGAAATCGAACAAACACCCTCAGGATAATGCTAATGGGCGAATTAAGAAGCGCACTAATCCACGGGACCACCTAGCCAAGGCCATCAGTAAAATTTGGTCCCACAGCGAGTGGCTAATGCGAGAGTTTGAGACGCGGTGCATTTATGGTTGTGACCGCCGTGAGGTGGTTAGCGTCGACGTATGCGTCAAAAATATTCTGTCTCGGTTGACGACGTTCGCCAGCCAGTTAGTTCTGGAGCATTTCGGAAATCGTGCTCCCCTACTGCATTGTGAACAACAAGATGAGTTCAAGGTAACCGTACCTTACGTGATATCATTTTTTAGTTTCGGGTGAGCCATGAGGGCGCACGGTACACTGTAGACACCAGTGATCGCACGTGTGGGTGCAACTTTTACACTGCACTGGACAGTTGCCATCCCCTCACCAGGAACATTGTTATTTCATGAATTATTGGGTTTTAGTTGCATCCACCTCAAACAACTTATTGCCTCCGACATTGAAATCGAAAAAGAGACCCCGTTCAGCATCCGTAACTACGGATACCCCAGTTACGTCGGACAATGAGTTCCGTGTTGTGCATTCACGCAAACGAGTCCAAGTGAAAGTAATACCAAGTGGTATCACAGACATCACTGGTAATGGTAGGCTCTGCCACATCTCTGAAGTTAACTAACGTTTACCTTTAGAAATGCACATACAGCACGAAGAGGGCTTCTTCTGAAGCAAAATGGTAAGCAACGGAGCCGTAGAAAACCGCTTGGAATGACGCACATAGTGTTGTACTTGTAATAAGTGAATTCAAGAACTTCCACTTTATTTTCGCTGTGACTATAGAGTTCAGGTAGGCCGACTGTCGAGCAAAGACGTCGGTGCGTCCAACCATAGGTCCTGGCGTTGTGACTGTAGGGTGCAGGTATGCTGACTGTCGAGCATGGACGTCGGTGCGTTCATTTATAGACCTGTGGGTCTCAACGTACTATGTGGTGCGTGTGACTTCATAATTTCACCAAATTCCTGGCTAACATATTATTAAACCAGCTTATGCCCGAATACAGTGAGTAGCTAATTCTAGATTGATTATCACATGATAATTCAGACTCTGTTCGAAGTTTTGACGTCAGTTTTCTTTATAGGGTCAGTGATTAAGCAAGAATCTATATTTCATAGCACATACTGATTACTAGGTGTCTAACGATGAGGGTTACGAGGCAGGAAAGACAACACGATGTGAATTGAGGGTTCGGTGAGCTTAATAATAATAATAATAATAATAATAATAATAACAATAATAATAATAATAATAATAATAATAATAATAATAATAATAGTGATAATAATAATGGTATAATTCTCAACCAATCCGTGAGAGACACGCTCAAATAAGCGTGATCAGTACACACATTTTAACGTGAAACATACCACACAATTTTTAATTGTACAATGCACCAATTATGAGAATAATGTAACAAGACGGAAATAATAATACAGGAAAATCCTAGTTCATGAAGAAGCATTTGGATCACTTGCTTCTAAAACGAGAGTTCTCAAAATTTTCAATGTTCGATAAAAAAAAATGTTGAATACTTACATTAATTATCGCTTCACAAGTTTAACGTTGGCTTTACGTTCAAGGTCATGCCAGAAAAAAGATTTTCCAGGAAGGAGAAAATCAACAGTCGAAGAATTTCGCCATCATTCGACGTGGACGGTTCCGGAAAAATGTGTCGAAACTTTTGTGATGATGAAGGAAGATAGGAGGGTCCCCATTTTTCCAAGGAAATGGAAGATCTTCCGGTCTGGACTCAGTTATTTCTTCAAATTCGACGGATTTTCTTATTTTGTTTACATCTACAAAACGCCGTAAACCTAAGCATTCTCAGAGTACAGTATCACATATCCCACCTCCAGAAATGCAGTGAAGGTGTTTGTTTTTGTAAAAATTGTAAAAAGTATTTTCACCATTATACTGAATTTTCGGGCACTTCTCGATGTCTTGAAAAATTTCCATCATTGCTGCCCACAGACGGCTAAAATACTGTGGGTACCCCGCTCAAATTCTGGATATTGATATTTTCTAAAACGTCTGATAATCGAAAATCGGCGTTGGAATTGCCGTTTTTATTTCCGAAAGACCAAATACGTTGAAAAACCATAACTGCTCAATCAAAACTTCCGCCTGCATATCACGGGCACATTTACAACCCCTTGTTCAGTTCCTTGGGGGACATACGTGTGGTTTCGTTTTTTGATCTTGTTCCTTCCCCATTTTTTATGAACGACTTCTCATCCCTCCTGCATTCTAACTCTCTGCTCTACGTAAATAACATCAGATTATGACACCGTATCTTGCAGACTTACCTCCTTCTTGGTCCGTAACCGGTACGTTCCCCTTAAACTCATCTACATGCAAGTTCTTTCATCTGCGATGTGCTATTAATCACACTTACCATCTGATCGGTGTGCTCAATGTTCGGGTACTCGTCGAAGGTAACCAGGGTTCTGTCATTTCAATCAGCTTCTTCCTGTCCCATAATTGCCATTGCTCGTCTGCACTCACTTGGTCCTTCTACGCATACTGCTCACGGCGACCGGATAGATCACCGGTGTTATATTTGCTTCAACTTAGCCCTCAGCTGTGCGCTCTCTCTCGGAATCAAACATTCAAACTTTCTCTCCGTATCTACGTAAGGACATTTTTTGTTTAGAGGTCACTGTAATACTCGGAATTAGGGACTTCGAATAGCCCTAGAAATCGTACTCGGATTGAAACCTCCCACGCAAGTAATAAGGAGAAGACCTCGTACTAGTTGCGGTAAGCAGTTCATATTCATGAGACAAGAAGCCGAGTTTATGGATGTACAACAGTATTAGAGAAATTATAGTCACTCATTGGTTGGTCGTATAAACACATACAAGGTCACAAACTGAACGCTAATTGGTGTAATAAGGAACAAATAAATAAGCGAATCACAGAAGGCTTAACATTGAGACTGTTCGTCCAATCCTGGTGTAGTGTCTTCAACGCGACACTTGGATTGGTTCCCTATTGTGTCGGGGTTTGGATAAGCAGTGAATCGAGTAGATTTTCACCACAGTCACCCAGCGAAGCATTATAAAGCATGTTCGATATTTTCCTTCCCCTACCTACCCTAAGCATTTGCTTCCGTTTGGGTTTTTTTCTCTTGACTACGGCCACATTAGGAGTGGCCTGCTTTTAATGTACAAAGCAGCGCAAAGCCCCCTCGTCTTATCCGTTCCTTATTTTGTTCTGTTTCATTTATCTTATGCCGTCAGGGGTAGAGACTGACTCGTCAGGCTAGCCACAACAACCCTTGACAGCTTTCATCTCTTATTTGTGTTTCCGTGCTAAGAAGTGTCCTATCGTCTGAGATAGTCATGCTCGGCGTTGTTGGTGCCTTCACATGAAAGCTGGACTGATTAATACCCTCTAGTGTGCAGCCATTTACTCACCTTGCTGGCGTATGCGTTCCAGGTCGGTCTGTCTAAGGAACGCGCGCTGGTATGTGTATGAATGACTATATTCCCGCTAGAAATCGACGTCACCTTTTTACATCTTGCCTTCAACTTCTCGTTCTGTGCTCTGTTGTATTTATCACTTGCCGATCTCACCGCGACCTCGTATCACAAAATTGACGCCAGTATGCCGCTGTTTCATCTATCCGCAGATCCACTGAAGATCCATTAAAAGTCAAAGCCGCTAGTTCGGTTTTCGACATGAGAAGAAGCGATGACAACTTGTCATAGGTCGTTAACGTGGAGCCACTTTTTACAGCAAAAGAATTCAGACTCGATTCAATTTTCCGGGCAATTCCGAATCTATCGAGAAAAATTTCAACCTCAGTTACTCCCTCATGAATTATTCGATATGTCTTCGCCGATTTGGTTTCCAGACAAAACCACCACCTTAAGAGAACATCTGCTTTTTGGTTCCTATAGAAACCCGCTGTTATCTGTTTCAGCTGCATTGGGCAACAACATTTGAAATTACTGTTGGTCTACTAAATAACCACACAGAGACTGAACCTCTTCGTTTGCAGGCTATTTGGTCTCCGCTTCTACTACCAAAATTCCCCTGAGGTAATCAGCTACTGCAGTTTCTACTTCATTCCATTGGAGTTTCTGTACACGGTGTTATTTGTCTCTCATACTCGAGGCTCCCAATAGGGGGAGTGGGCAAGACGAGGCAAGTGATAACAAGCGCAGCCTCAGAGACGGCAGAGTTCATTTTACCACTGACAAAACCTCAGAGACCTCTGATAACCCATGCAGTTTAGTTGTCTGTTACTTCGTGGAATCGCTGGATGCACTATTAGTGCAGTTTTAACACCACAACCGACAACTACGGTCAGAAATGTGGGTCATGCCAAGACTGAAAGAATGCTGCAAGCTAGTAGGGCACCAATGGCTTTCGTGACGTAAGTCGGCCGCCCCGATGCACTCTACCCACCTACTGAAGGTAATCTTCGAATGCGCTCAAGACACAGAGATAGTGCCCAAAAGAGCACGCCTATTTTTAAGTTTCAGTTAAATGCAGGTACGTTTAAAACCTGATCCCCCATACCTAAAGAGCTTCAGCAGGGGTAGTTGAAGATTCCCCTTGGCAAATCCGACCAAAATCTAATCACTCACGGAGCACCAAAATCGCCAACTTCGACATCATCCACAGGTAAGGACCTCTCCCAGTGGCGGCCTTTTATAGATAGACCTTTTCCAATGAAAACCACCTATATTAGAGTAACACAGATACCCGAATCCAGCCACTTTTCCCGCTTAGGAGCACCAAAACTGATGAAGACGGAGTTTCTCACACCTTAAATGTCCCATTCATTTCAGAACGTATTGCATTGTCATTAGTCAAATGTACTCGTGGACATTTGCATCCGCCGAGGGCTTCCAAGATAACAGAGGCACCATGAAAGATCTGCCCGTACAATTTCAAATCCTCAAACGAAAGTTAAGGCCTCGGATGTTGACGACTTCCTTCAACAAGATAACTCGATAAAGTGTGTGAACTAAGATACTTGCGTTGAATGTTTGACAATTGTCATGTGTTATACAGAAAGTCAGTGACCACGTTCCATGTCCTTATTTGTTCCCCTCTCGTCGATCTTTCGTCTTACACTGGAAATCTTCTTAGCGGTGATAGTCTGCCTTTCATTGCAATGACTGGAACGACCGTTCAAAATACCAGCGCTACAAATTATTTCACTGATAAGCGTTAATCTCAATGTATTAATGAATCTTGGTGTCATTTACTTGTGGAAACTTCTCACGTGATGCTTCTTCCTTACCTCACGTTGCCAGACATTCATTTACATGCGCTTTGGTGTCATTTGCATGACAACGAACAAACGTCGCACTTTCGAAGTTGCCTCGAATTTCAATTGCATCAGTTCCGCAACGTTCAGATTTAACACACAGTGGCATAAAAAGTAATATAAAAACACCCCCACATTCTTCTTTGCCAGATTAGTAATCATCAGGCCGAAAGCGATGGGGGTAATAGCAGCTAGCCCATGGT
>LUCH01005333.1:11526-26869 GCA_013368495.1 Paragonimus heterotremus | reverse complement strand
AGCTTTTGAGTGATTGGTGCTGACTCGGTGAATTGGACGAGAAGAGGAGTCCAGGTTGACAGTATGATGTGTATCAACGAGATGCGCAACAATTGTGCTGGTAATTGTCTTGGTGAATCCGCTATTGATTCAGGCTGAATGATGCTCACGGATAGGTTCAGACAAGTGCCTGGTCATGTGGTCCACGTAGCTAGTTCCACAGGAGCAGGCAAATGAGTATACACAAAGAAGGCGCAGGAACGGGCACTTCATCCTTTAACCGGAAACACGAAGCTGGAGTAGAATTGAAGCGTACATGTAATTTGGCAGCACAGAATTGTATCCAATCAACAAATGCATTTCATGTAGGACTATACTTAAGGAACTGTCAACAGGTAGCTGCTAGTAAGCTCAACGCGATCTCAACGACGGCATGCAACGACGCCAAACCTGTGAGCTCTGGTCACTTGTTTTCTTGTGTTTAGGACAACGTGCTTCCTGTCAATGCAGTGTCGCTCAGCAGATGTGGTGACGCGTGGCACACTCATTCTGTCATATTCCCTTCGCTGTTAGTTTTAAGCATTTCCTTTCTACGAAAATGCGCGTTTTCATAAGTGAAAGCACATCGATATATACACTGAGTGGTAGATTTTTAGTGCTATCCTTCATCGCTATGTTCTAGATCAATACTTCTATAAGCGTTTGTCTCCGTCGTCTTTAGGCGGAGGTTTGATGTAGATTGTATTACTAGACAAGTGTAAACGTACATCTTCAGCTACCCATTCTATCTGTTTCCTAATTAACGACAGCGGTCGATATTGGCATGAACAGCTTCATACAAATCTGCTCGCTTGACCTCTAGTTCGTTACCGGCGTATGATGTACAAAGGACAATATAAATTCTACACATTTTCTTGTTCTGGACAACTAGCATGACGGAGCATTCAATTGGTCCATTCAAACTACATCTAATGGAGTTATTTAATAAAGGTCACAATTGGTGATTTCTGCTATTCGTGGATGGACACATATCAACATTTGGATCAATTTTGTACGTTATTCTGTATAGCGCCTAAGTAGTAGTAGACCGTGGACGTAGCTTTTGTACAACTTCTGGTTATTTAGGTTAATAGTGATAGTGTATTCAAATTCAGCCAAAACATATCAGTCGAAACAGGACAACAGATAGTCATTCTGTTCAGGCCAGTGTAATATAACACTTCACAGTATGTGCTCACAGTAGAAATAAGCTTGTTAAACAGTGAAGTGGGATCGCATGATATCTCGGGCGGGCCAAAATACAAACGCATCCATATCTCCGTGTGTTGAATTGTCTATAAATAGGGAAATCACGTCAACGGAACATGCAGTCTGTTAAAATATTTAGACATTTATTTGATGGAAACAGGTTGAAATGTTTCCCAAACAATGAACAACCGTTTTTACTTGAACGGGTTTAGAATATCAGGTAGCCATTCGGTTAGCCAACTGTAAGTAGAGTCAAGCATTGCCATTTTGGATCCCATAGTTTCATTAGGTTTGTGCTGTTGTTTGACTTTAACAAGACTGTGAAATGAACGAAGCTGCAGAGCATAATGTACGAATTTTTTTACAAGTAACCTATTGTCCGGTTTATTGTCATGTTGTACGTGGAACTGATCCCACTGGAAACGATTTTGGCTTCATCTGGATTTGAATCGAATGAGCAACTTCTGAGCTTCCGGGGTGGCTTCGTAGTTTAACTTGGTAAGGCGCTTGCCTGGTGTGAATATACTGTTCTCATTGCTCGCTCGGATCAAAATGGAGCCCAACATTTTCATCGTAGGGTCTCTTCTGAATAAAAAGATCGTCCGCACTACTTACCACTTTAAGTTAGTTTTGGTTCACAAACAGTTTGGTCATATTTTTGTATCCCTTTATGACTTGTAAATACAAACTGGGTTCATTCGTCGAGCTTTCTTATGGCAATATATCTGAGGGATGGTTAGAGAATTGATCTTTGTCGAACTGAACAGCACTCTGGTTTGATCGCAGCCTTCGTAGCCAAGTCAGAGCACTAAACAAGAGTCATCTTGCTGTATTGAACTGCCAATGCCGAACAGTGAGATTCGGCCAGGTTTCGAAATCCAAGTGTGCAAAGAATGTACACTACCGACTGGAAACAGCAAACATCTAGCCTAGTGTTTCTTGACGAAGCCGGCCGGTTGGTATGTTTATCCCAGCTGGAAACCTGCGATCAGCTGTTCACCCCAAACTATACCTAATAATTTTTTCCTAACCTAGAGCTGGGTGCATTTGGATGCTCGATAATTTAGCTGCAACAGTATCAGCTTCTACCAGCTTATCTATTCAGTTACTCAAGCTGTATGATATACAGAGCATCCGTACTCTTCCTTTTGTGCACCATGCAAATTTATGTGTAGCCTAGTAAGCTTGTTCCGTAGTTGTGCAGTTTTAGGCTGAAATTTTGAAATTGTTTGTGTGTAACGTGGCTTCTGACGAAATAGTGCCAGCTATCAAGAAGTTATGGATGTAACCCTCAGTACGACAAATCAGTACTGACGAGTATCAGGTTTGACAGACTACACAGAGCAACGCAGAGGCTGAATAGGAGATAAGCAATGCTCTTCCATGAGTCTGGTTCTGATTGTAAACTAAAATGAACGGCTGTCTGTAAATTATCACCCCTATTTGACATTCTCATTTCTCAACTTGTTCCTTCTGTGAGAATAGGCAATGCTTATGCTTTTTTGTTGCTGGACTGGATAAGATTAATTCCTAAATGAAAAGTCAAGAAATGACCCTGATAAAGTTACAGACAAACTTGATTACTCAAGGAAATCAGTAGGTGGGAAAGCTTACCAATCAGAGTGACAGAGTAGAACGGCAACGTATTCCATATAATTTAAACAAATCGTTTAAGAGAACCATGTGTTAAAACAAACAGGCAGTAAACGGAGCCAAGTCGACCAATGGAAAAGCCTAGTGACCAGTCGGGGTCACTAAGTGTACATCTGCTTCTTGTCGGTAATATATCATTCGAAAATCTAGTAAAGCGTTAACTTCTAAGTGTCATCGGTGCGCTCTACTTTCGTTTCTCAAAACAGTAAATTTAAACTCCTCTCCCTTAGTAGTTCAGAGTACAGTTTTTAATAATCGTCGTTTAACTGTTTTAAGGGCTTCGGTTTTCTGACACTGCAGTACACTCAAGTTTTATCTTGTCGATCGTGTGTAGTTGATGTATTGCCAATCAGATTGTTCTCTACTCTAATTCTAATCACTTACCGACATAGCTGATTTTTAATCCAAGTCGCAATTTTTTATCATTGTGAGACGGTTAAGAATTGTCCCCTTTTGCCAATTATGACCACTCTCCGAATACCTGGACATTTTTCAACGCTACCCAGTGCATCCCCAGGCTTCTGATTTGGGAACTCTCTCCATCTAATGGCTAATTGCAAACCAAGTGGATTCCTCTCGGCCAATAAGCAGTCGCCAACGATGAGCACTGTCAAGGCGTGGTGGATCCATGGTTGGCAGCCTGACTTCCATGTAGTGCCATATAATCCCCGACCTATTGGCAGCGCTTGGTGGGAACAGTGCGTCGAGAATTACGAAGCTCACCTACGTGCCTTCGAGGTGGCAGAGTTTGTCGAACCCCAAGCATACTGATCTCATCTCACAGGCTTTATCAGCACGACAGCATCTCACAAGTGCTTCCTCACACTCTATCGCACTTTGCCTTGTCAGAATAAAGTGAGTTAGACCGATAGTGGCATTCTGGTGGCCAGCTTATGAATTAGGTTCGGGGTACGAAGGCATTCATTTGGAAAATTGCCTCGGTACGGCGTTCTTGGCCTCCTAGCTGAGGTTCAAAATAGAATTCGTATCTTTGGAGGAGAACGTGTGGTGAAACTCTGCTCGACTCACCACTTGTCTAAACCCCTACAAATAAGAAGACCTAATAAGGGACCAGTTCAAACGTCGCCTTAAGCTGTCACATCAAGATTGAACGAAAAGCCTCAATGTTACACTTCTCGTCATTTGTCAAGTTCTTTGTTCTGTATTGCACCAATCAGTTAACAGTTTGGCTTTGCAAGTGCCAATAAGATCAGCCAATTACGAACAGTGATTTTTTAAATGGTATTGTAAATCTACAAATGCGGCTTCTTGTCTCATGAGTAGCAACTGCTTACTGCAATCGATACGAGGTCTTCTCCTTATTATTTGTGTCGGGAGAACGACAACTTCTGATACTTCCCGGTCGCTTATACCGCGAAAGGGGGCTGACTTGAAGGACACCACCCCGAGTCTCTGACTCAGAAGTCTGACTTGTGAGACAACAGGATACAGGGTTTTCTTGGGGGACCCCATCAGGAGCCAATGACTCAAGAGTCTGACTCATTTGGCAGTGAGGGGCTTGCCTAGCCCGAGGACGCTGTGAATAAGACATTAATGTCTCATTCTGAGCACTGCTGCGCGCAGTGGATGTACTCGAAGCAACAACGGGCTTTTCCGACATATCAGATGTTTTCCGACCGTAATGGATAATATGCCGGCGGTCACGGTCAACCGTCGGGCGATCGGAATGCTTTCTGTTTTTGGGTATATTTTCTAACCCTCTTCTTCCTGATACGGAAGACAGCAGTAACGCATCTATAAAAGTAGTTCTGCTGTATGCCCATAGAATCACGGCTCGCTAGCTGAGCACTCCTACGTGATCAGTAGTGCGACATACAATCCTATGAGTGTAACTGCTTTTCGTCTGACTGCTCCCTTTGGCCTGTCTGCACCTGGAAGAACCGGAGCTTCAGTGAGCACAGTCCGCCGGATCAAAACAGCACAAAAACCCGACCACCTCGCCAAGGTAGTAGCCAAGGTAGTAGTAGTCGACCCCATACATGTGTGGAAGGTTTCAATCCGAGCACGATTTCTAGTACCATTCCAAGTCTGTAATTTAGAGTACTACAGAACGCCATCTGATATGGCGAAGTATACGAGCCAGTGGAGCTGGGTTTGCGAATCTTTGTGTGCTTGGGTGTGACTTTTTCTTCTGTATCGCTTTCCTTCTTTGGTTTTCTCAATGTCGCTGTCCTTTAAAATGATTTTCTGACACATTGTGGTATGTTTGCCGCTTTCTATAGTCGTCTCGTGACACTCATGTAACACATAATACGCACTGTCAAGAGAGTAATACAACTTCTACAGATAGATTCACCAGGACGGAATGTAGGGTTAATGTCAGTGAAGAGGTTTGACGGCGCTGCTTTTAGTAGGACTTTGATTAAATACATGCGAAAACATCCGATAAGCACTGAAAATGCTTACGCTTATTTTGGAAAGCCAGTGGTACTAACTTATCATGACAACAACTACTGACAATTTATTTCTTTCGTTCTGTACTTAAAATAAACGGACTCTGTGAAACTGAAACATCCTCGTTCCACCGAATGAACATCTCTGTTATCCTCTGAAATTTTTTCAATAAATTGCCGAGAAGGGCAATAATTAACACTGACCGTTTGCTAAAATTGATCACGACACCTATCCTGCCATGGTTCAAAAACGGCGCCAAATTTCAGTGAATAACTTTTTGAATTTATCTGCTCACAGCTTAACTATAGTCTCCTATCTGATGCTTCTAGTTCACATACTGAGGTCTTTTAATGGTCAACCAACTCAACCATCTCATTGTAGCCATTGTTGCACAAAGTGGTTTCGAGAAATCGGTTGTAATTCCGCACCAGACAGACCTAATATACGGATGTTGAATGGGGAATGACTCAGTACATAAATATATATTGGAGGCAAACCATAATTGGTAACACGTTGAGATTGATGTTACAACTGTGAGAGTAGGCTGTTTGGTACGCTTCAGTAAGAAAGGGCATTTCTGCTAAAAATGCGGCAGTGAAATCGGCAACGTATAAACAGCCCAGTAAACGCGAAGAAGCTTGTAATCTGAATGGACATAAAGCAATCAAATATTTGATCGACCGGACCTCACTACTGAGGTATTACAATTGAACAAACGTTACCGAATCTAACTACCGATAAAACGCTTAGTCTGCCTAACCTGGACATCGTTCTTGTTCGAGTCTACCCCTGTATGCCCTCCGGTGGATGCTCTCATGGGACCGTTTTCTAGAACCAGCAATATATTCCGGCTCACCACCTGCCGCAGTTCGTCTGAAGTTTGTATATCTAACACTTCGACCCATGCGCGAACGATGTTGTTGATCATCACGATATAACATAAAACATGAACAAATGACCGCGTCTCAACCCACAGACACAATAATTTGAGAATCACATTGCTAACCATTTAGACTGAAACTACGCAACAGATAACAAGTATGTCCCACATAAAAGATAGGAAGATCTATCGTCCTCATTGTGAAACCATAGATACTGATCTTAAAAGCACATGCCGTCACTACAAGCCTCAGTGATCCGTCCAACTGTTTATGTTACACCCTCGATCACCTTATGTATTTAGGTGTTGCGAGTACAGTCTCAAGCCGATTGTAAAACCGTGTACTGAAGTCAGACAGAAGTTCCCGTCCTTTTGTGGTGGGAACAACGTGGTCGCAAAGTTTCTGTCGCTTTTATCAATGTGGGGAGCATGATGATCACGAAAGAGGATGAACCTGGGACTTCACTGTGTCGTGTTCAAGCAACCTCAATAATGAAGCTTGATGTTCGGGATTCAGTAGCTTCTCCAAGTGGTAGAGGACTTTCGTGATACGCGACATTTTACACCAGCGAGGCTGTCTATGACTGACGTCATCTAACTTTTCTTAGTCATTCAGAATACCCCGTTATCTTGACTAACTGGATGTATGAGCTTTTGTAGCACTCGTTCGAAGCTGTTTCGTACTGGATCCTCACAACATACCAGATGCTGAGGTAACCTTTGCATCCCAATACGTTTCCAGAACGGTCTTAGCTTAGCCGTGACAGTTGCGCAACTGCTCAAGCGAGTTGCTTGAGAATGTTATCCAGATTTGGCCATGAAAATAGTGCCAATAGTATCAACTCTTATCTTGCTACTCGACGTAGAGTAAAGAACGTGCACATTAGATAATGTGATCTGGGCATACTGCCTGCATCACTAAGGTGGAGTTGTGTGATATGACGGGCAAAAACAGCTGTCTTGAGTGGATGTTCCATCTGCAAAATAGGACCTTCGCTTTCATTCCGGAAGGTTAACAAATCTTGCCTGTCGAGCAAGTGTATGTCATTTTTTGGGAATGAAGTGTGTGATTTTTCAGTCTGAATGTCAGATAAAGCAGTTGGAAACAAAACTCACTTAGGAACTGATAAACATCAATGTCAGCTTCATACAAATGATGTCTTGCAACACATTTGGGTATATTTGGTATGTTGATCGTATTCACTCAAAAAACGTTCAGTTCAACCGTATAATTTGCGTAAAACTGTTTTCTCGTCGATTCTGTCGGTTTGAGTTGTCATATGAAACATGCTGTCAGTAAAAACTCGACGAATTTCTGTCAGCTCCGTGTTTGTGTACACCGAACATTCTCAAATTTTCTGAGTGTTTCACAATTGGCATTCATCGACAAAACTTAATTACGAACTACAGACAGTATCTTATTTAAGTAAGGGGTACGAAGTGCACCTCTTAAACCAAGCAGTGAAACCCTCTAAAAACTGCTGTTCCATCAAGTTAGTTAGAAACTGGTAGAGTACTATCAGGAATCACTTAACACACTTCAGTTTGTGAACTGAGAGAAGTTACTCATAGCGATTCCAGTCAACATAAACAAGTAGTGACTCTAAACAAAAACGTTGATTTTGCGTTTAATATACTATGGTGCTCAAATCAATTGGATTCGAACTAGTGACACTTTGATTAGTGGTACACGCCACTTTTAAACGGGGCATATTAGACTTTGGTAGTAGTCCGGAAACGTGACTTGGTTGTGGCTGACAATAGGGTCTTCTCTGCTGGAACTAGACATGTCAGAGTTAACATATCAAAAAAAGGGACGTAAGCCACATTTGTACCCACTGTCTGAGACATGTTCCACTTCAGGGATTTAACATGAGTAACGTTTAAGGTTAGAGCATTTTTTAAAGAAAAGCTTCCCTGGAAGATTTGTCTGAATGTGGCAGTCGTGAACGAATGTGGAGAGTTCAAATTGCGTGCATTACATCCCTGGAAAACTATCGATCCTCACAGCCGACATAAGAGAACATCGACTCCGAGTAGTTGGTTTTCAGTATGACACAAATCTTCCTCGCTGTTTGGCAAATATAAAAGCATGACAGTACTGCAACTAGTGTTTTTAGCTGAAGGCTAAGAGAACCTCAAGAATTCATAGTTGACTGCAAAGTCTAAGCTTTGTTTAGCTCTCCCTGAAAACTCGGGATCCTTCAGTTGCTTGTTTGTCCCACTGTGCAGTGTATCGACCATATAAAATTTACAACCAGAATGTGTGGGCAAATTGCTGTACTGCCATTTTGACGACAGGTTGTTACTGTTTTTATTTGTTAGTAATAACCATTCGTACGAAGTTAGTACCTTCACTTTTGTTGTAAACCACAACTCATCAACAAGTTGGCATGTTTGACAGCCATAGTTTACTAGTGTTTGTTTATACTGTAGCTGATTAGATGAGTTAAATCGTGGTTAAATTGCTTCGCCGAGCGGTCCAAAATAGTCACATCAAACCATTGAATTACATGGTCCCAGTGATTACACGTAGACAGACCTTGCGCTGTTTTATAACCAAGGAAATGAGAGTCAACTGAGACAGTCAACGAAAGAGAATCACTGCCAAAGTAACTGATTTTTGTCTACTACAGTTTTAGCAGTGTCTCAGTTTTTTTGGTCAGCCATAATTTTTAATGTGCAACCTTGTCATGTGAGAATACACAGATCACAAGGACTCTGCAAAACTGAGCTTGATATCCACAAGAGTTGGCTTGAGTGGTGGTCGTACCACAGTGTGGCTAGGTGTATGGTGAACTAACCTACGGTGTTTAACCTCCTGTTTAGCCTAACGGTAGACCTCTCCATCTGCGGAATAGTATTTGGATATGCCTTAAAAGTTAACTGGTAACCCTCAGAAACAAAGTAGATGAGGCGGTTTACAACAATGTATTGCAAAACCTGTTGTTACACATGTCTAATAAATCTAACAGTTGGATCTTACAGTCAAACAACTCACTGTTACAGGTCTTCAGAAGGCTAAAATACATGTTTCCAAAGAGTGCGAACACACTTATTAGATAGAAATTTCACGAAACATGTTTGAGATTAATTGGTCACACTGTTAATGAAGGCTATAGCTGAGAAAACTTAGTCTGACTGAACCTGGTACCTGTTAATGTCTGAAGGTCTCATGCGAAGTACAAAGAACAGAATGGAAGCTGTTTTGCTTGCCTGGTGATTGGTAGCCAAACGTTTACTAGTAAATGTTAGAAGCTACCCTAGTCTGAGCAGTGAATTATAAATAAACATATTTCCACATACTTTTCAGCTATTCCGATTTGAAAAGTAACAACACTGGGTGTCACCCTTGTTAAAGTTTATCAATAATGCATATACTTGTTATGGCGAGGACTATAACTCCAGCAACGTTTCTACAATGACTTCACCTCGTACGATTGAATTGTCATATGCAAACGTGCAGCCATGCTCGTTTGCAGACAATGCTCATCTGCCCGATCGTCTGGAGAAGAGATAGCAAATTTACTGTTGTCTCCAATTAATGACGCTAAGACTGTTCAAGTGTAAATCACACAGAACTGTAATTAAGTGTGACTGATGTCCAGTTTATACCAACTTGGCAGTACACTTCAGGTTTTTACTCAACCATGTCAGTTGAATGAGGGTTGAGCACTTTTACTTCCGTAGTGGACGCTCTGAGAACTTACAAACTTCGGTTACTTTGGGGAGTTATTGGAGTATATGAGGTCTTCACACTATTTTGTTTCGCTCCTAAAAGTAATTGCCGACGAACTGTAGGGAGTATTTGCTGGAAACCATATATTCCTTCAAAAAGTGCAGCATCTTCAGGGAAATGGTCGCCGTGGTTCTGTAGTCTCAATGGTTTTCAGCACCTCACTTCACTCGCGTAATTAATTTTCAGCCCTTGAGTAAGTAGTCAGAACCTAATTTAATTTATACACACAGAAGTAAAACGTGACAGCTTCTGTTACGAAAAAGATTTAAGAACAGACTGCCCCGCCGAAATGTAGAATGATATGAATAGCCAGAAATGGTTTTCTCACAATTGCGTAGACACAATGTGCTTGGACCATGAACGTGTGATCCATGTCACACTAACCCAACTGTCGGCACTGTCAACTCACCTGATTCCAAAGAACATAGAAAAACTTCTCGTCTTTTGCGTATGACTCTAAAAATGGGACGAAAAGAGATTATACCTACTAAAAATTCTGTGTTGTATGATTAACAGTAGGACAATCGGATGGCCTGCGAAGAAATGGGGATCTCTGGTTTATTATAACAGGACATCTCTTAAAGATTACCTTTGGGTGAAACCATCCAGAGAAAAATGCTTCGGGTAAAAACAGCGACGACACCTTAAGTAACTGTGAGAAACAGTGGGGTACACATCATCGTTTTGGATTTGTTAATGCGACTTTCGAAATCTACTGATCATAGAACTACAGAATATGTTGCTAGTTGTCAGTAGGAACATTTGACGATTACCGCTGTTGGTGAAATAGCACAGATAACATCCAGTGTATTCTGCCAAGAGACACATCGATTGGACTGGTCACTGATGTAAGTCTCCAAGGATGGAAGGTTGTGCTTAAACAATCCGAACGATTTAACAAGCTACCCCTATTAATTCTTTGGACAGCATAATGTCTGCTGCGAACTGTTGTGTAAAGCGTACACTGTAATGACATGCAGAGCCTCTGTTTCGCCTTGAAAGACTGGTTTAATGTTTTATTAAAAAATGCCGTGTGTTCAGTCATCGAAGCATAGGGGTGTTAATTAACTGAAATTACTTCCGAGTCAGTACAGCTGCGAACGTATAGTATTTCCATAATGTAACTGCAACTTCCCTACTGTCCAGGAAACGGGTCAGTAACTTACCGACAAGCGAACTAATACGATGACCTTGTCATACTCCTGTTCCATCCTTGAAACAGGAAAATATGCGGGAGCTCTAACCTAGATGTTTGTGTTTCGGCAACCAAAATCATCGACGAAAAAACCGAGTAAATTTGACTACTCAGTAGACAAGAAATGTTTGAATGACTGTGTTGAGATTCTAAATCAGATTGAAGATCAGAAATTCGTTTGGTTTCTCGTAGTTGTAAAATTTGTTCTCACATTAAGCCTTCTTGACAATGGCTTGTTTGCTCGTTTAGTGAAAACGGTACTTATAATCAGTACGTGAACAACACTAATAACAATACGTATATGACACCAAATATACGCGGAAAACTTCAGAAACAAAGTGGAAGTGATTTTGATTGTTGTGTGTCAAAAATTAGAACAATAGGGGTTTGCTCATTACCGTGTACAGATGAATTGATGGGAGAATGGTTCTTGATCTATAAGTCGTTTGTTGGATGAAGCTCTATAAGTCTTGGAGTCAAAAGTCCTCACCGTACGACTGCGTGTTAGTTAGCTAATGTGGGAGCGTCAAGACAGGATATCCTGTTGGAAGTGATGTTGTGGCGGTGGGTTCATCATGGTGTTATGGTTGACTGAAGAGCGAATTCCTATAGCGCTAGCATTTATTAGTTTTCATCTCCACTTTCAAAACAAATTTTCACTGTGACGGTTTGCAAGATAGATTGCACACAGATGCACGTAAATGTTTACCAAACAATAAAAAACAATTAAATTGTCATAGTAACCTTCTGAAACCTAAGAAAGACTTAACGATAGACGCTTTAACAAGGGAACAAGCTATTTTGCTGAAGCAATTTGGATATGCATGATCCGATTTCTGGGATAAACATTTACTTAGGGATTAAGCTGTCTGGGTTCTTGCTGTACAGTGCCCCATGGCTATAGAATTCGAAAGCAGTGTCACGAAGTCTAAGAGGTGAAAGCTAACTCAAACAACTCTCGGCTAAAGCCTGAGTGACTTTCAGAATATTGTGTCCGACTTGTGTGTGAAAAATAAATCATCTTTATAACAGTTGGACATTTATTATGCTATCAGAAATGAAGGATTAACCACTGAGTATTTCAGTAATCTATGGTCAGTAGGTCTGATAATTGACTTCAAATTGTAGTAACCGTTTCAAAGTCACGCTTATAATCTGTAATTGCTGAGTATAAGATTTCTATCGCTTTTCTTATGCATTTCGTTACTAAGATATGGAAACATTGAATCACGTTTCCGGCAATCGATTTTCTGTTGAAAGTCATTGTTTACTAGGTCACTGATATCGGGACATGACTATGACCGTGTATGTGGCATGTTTATAGGCCAAAATATGTAGAGTTTCGCATAGTGGGTCAGACTACGGCCTAAACCACCGATAATTTGATAGCTTTTTGGAGGTGTTGCGTCAAGAGTTATCCAAACACTTGCTAGCTAACTCACTGGTCAGCTGTGATATGGAGGGAAGCGTTGATTACGTTTGCTTGAAACCAGGTAGATTGTGTGACAACTGCCTAAACTTGGAATGTGTTAGTTCGAATTCTTGATATGACTTAAGTTAATCTTTTTCAGAAGCGCGAGTGACGTTCTAGTCACACTGCACACTGACCTCGTTGGCAAAATGTAGTCATTCGAAATTCACTATTAACTTTTACATACAGGATCATAGGATTAGTTTCCCTTTTGTCCATACTGAACCACTTGGGTGTAAAAATCCCCCGTCGCCTTAGAAAACAAAGTAACTGTCCGCCATCTTCACACTTGCTTACAAAACTAAGATTTTTCTTGAAGACGATAGGTGGTTTGGTGTACTTTTGGGTTCCAGTAACCGAACAACGCCCACGTAAGGAAAAGTCGATGCGTTGACAACAAAAGAATCAGGTTGTTTAAGAGAAATCAAAATAACTTGTTTGTAACGAAGTTAGTGGTCGTTGTGGTCCACTTAACTGGAAGAAACAGCACACGAAGGACATGATGAGGGCTTGTGGTACATATAGATATATATTCTCTAACCTCTACTAGCCAGCAGTTGATAAACCGCCTCTCTTTCAGATCTGACACAACCAAGTACCGCACGTGTGCCAAGTGGAATCCGTTGTCATTAAACCAAGTAAGAATGTTTACCTGGGTGAAAGTTGACAATATTAATCATTTTTTGTTCGTAATCTGTGGACACGTCAAGTTTCACGAGGGCAGTAACTGGGGGTATAAACTTTAAAACAGAGGATTGCACTTCCTTTTACTCACTTTCGTTCACGTACTTAGAGCTCACCAATGACTGATTGCTTACTGACGTCAGATATGCTAATATGCGCGAGGGTATACAAACCACAAACAGCAGACTGAAAGTCTGTTTGTATTTCTTTGCCCTTCAGGGATGATGGTGTCGTTGAAACCGTAATCAAGAAAGCTTAATATAGAAATTACTAAAACATAGTTTGCAGCCCAGCAACTTGTTTAGTTTACTTCCACACCCGTATTGCGCACCCAGTTGAAAGATATATTGCTTGTTCATGCAGCCTGTTTCTGTGTTTACCGTTTCGTTTGTTCCTATGCAACACACTACGTAGGCCGCACAACACGATGATTATCCGAACACAGTCGGGAGCACCAACCGGTTTGATTAACACGAGTATTGATTAGGCCATGTTCGTCTGCAGTCGCTACCCGTTTGATCGAGTTAAACCATCTGATCGATCAAACTGATTCGTTCAAGCCAAACTACCGAATATGTGGGGTACAACCAATACAGGTCAAAGGTCGTATAGTGTCAACTGCGGAGACCATTGCAATTCGCCTACACTCACTTCCACTGTGTGCTCAAAACGGCTGGCCAAAATGCTGAACCTTCCATGGACGTGTACGCAAACCCAGGATAGAATGATCGCATGGATGTGACGTGTCTCACACAGATTTCGTACAACCCACGTGATCATTGTTATGTAACTAGGTCTAGTGACTCGAACTAGACAGAGATTGTTGACTGACATCTTTCACTTCAGTGAGATGTTATCTACCACCCCCATCGAACCTACATAAATGTGTTGTATTTAGCCTGATGATGAAACACCGAAAACGAACTTGTTTGCAACGCGTTTCTTCTCATTCCTCAATAGCACTATTGCACTGTTTGCACTATTTGCACTATTGCTCAATCGGCGTTAGATTCAACTGGCGGCCACAACTGAAATCGCTACATTCATTATCACCAACTTGCGTACATAGCTCAATCGAGCAGACTGAGTGGACTGTAGGTACGGTCGTCCGTGCATGGCAGAATTACAAGTCAGGTCTATCAGGTTTTACTTCTGTCGTTTCGCTTGTCTGTTTCCGATTACTAGGTATACTGCGTGCTCAACTATCCTAGATCATGTTACAATCTTAAAAACTGTATTCATATCAAACAAGCAACCAGCCATGCCTCTGTTTTGATCAATTTCTGCTACGCATGTGTGTGTATACGTACGCTTGTACTGTGCGTCCTTATGTACAGATTGTTCCAACATGTTTTTGAGTAGTGCATTAATGCATCGGTGACTAACATTTGACTTCAAATGAACTATTACAGAGATTTTTTAAGTTCGGTTCAATGTTTGCTGAACCGTATACTCGGTCAGTTTGTGCTCTCATCCACGACAACAAACTGCCAGTTGTTCAGTTCTGCATATTGCAGCAAATCGTTGACATACTTCGACCCGAATGTTGAGTGAAGTGGCCGTGCCTGCTTAGTAATCCTCAAGTCTACTCATTGAGTGATTTGAAAACATGCATTTGAGAACGGTCATTTACAAACATTTCAGTGACTGGTATCGCCCTGCAGACATGCTGCACCAGGTGGTGGTAAACCAAACAGAACACTTAAACAACTAACGAAAGATTAACAATAAACTGTATTGTTTTCAGAGTTTCTATTATCTACTTTTAATAAAAATTTTTGTCAAAAATGAGAAAGGTCTGCAAATTATTATAACAATGGTTTAAATCTAGGTACGTATGATCAGTTATTGAGCAACCTTGCACTGTTTTTATGCTTTTTCGTGCTATTAGTTAGCTGGGTCATATCGTTATAAATTGTCATAGAAATTCTACGACGCCTGCGACCTTTGTCAATCGCACCCTTCCGTTATTGCACCCTGTCATTGCATTCCGAGGCCTCATATTCCATACGTCCTAAATTAGACGCCAAGACCATCACAATCCTGGACATTTGATCAATATTCATATAAAGATAAAGT
>LUCH01005332.1:24193-47046 GCA_013368495.1 Paragonimus heterotremus | reverse complement strand
CTTGCGATCGATTAGTCACATTCTTTATCCGTGTATCCCACTCGCCGTTTAAGGAGGGACTTGTGCCCTAATTCAGAAGCAGTTGTACTCAGACCACATCTCGTATCGTCTTCATTCTTGTCTGTGTAAGTAGCACACGAAATTGCTTTTCAAAGTCTGAAGACGATACGAGATGTGGTCTGAGTACAACTGCTTCTGAATTAGGGCACAAGTCCCTCCTTAAACGGCGAGTGGGATACACGGATAAAGAATGTGACTAATCGATCGCAAGAAGTGTGTTCACTGTCACATCAGATTAACACGATCAACCCGGCAAGCACACGTACGATGGCTCGTCCAACATGCAGTCGCATTATAAGGGACCTATGCAGTCTTTGTCCGACGCTGTCCAGACATATCTGCGCTTCGGTGTTCTTCTCAATTTTTCCAGTGGTGCTGATGACCAAACGCAATCAGCGTTGGTGTAATCATTTATGTTAGACTTATTGATGCCACTCAGTAAGAACCATATATGAATATACCAGTTTTCATAAGATTTTACACTATAGAATGCAAACTTAGTTGTCCGAATGGTGATCGTTCAGTTTTACTTGTCAATATTTACCAAATCCTTGTTTGTGTCACCTCAGAGGTGGGCGTGCTTAAGAACATTTTTCCTACTGCTGTTTGTGAAAAAATGGACGCTTCTCTGTACACTTTTGTAGGTGATTTTACTCGATTCGACACCAGCTTTTTTGTGATTTTAGATTTACGAAGTCTTATTCTTCTTATCCAAATGGAAGCCTGTCTTTATTTAGCTTTCATGAGCAACTCACAATTCTTTTCTGTTTGCAAACGGTCACCACTAAATAGTTCGAACTATTTGGTTGTTAAGCTTTCTTCTATTGTCTATAGTGAAACTTCTCGTACATCTGACTCATTTTTCTGAAGGCGGTGGAGTAAGGGAAATGCTTTCTACAATAGACTTTATTTTATATGTCCATCGTGCTTTTTCTGTGCACTGTGATCATCATCACCATAACATTCATGGTTCGGGCCGCCTCTCATGCCAGCAGTAACGTGGGATATCCCAGGAGTGGAAACGTTGATGAAAGGTTACAGTGTAATAATAATAATAATAATAATAATAATAATAATAATAATAATAATAATAATAATAATAATAAAGAGTGGACAGAAGAACTAGAAATGGTATGGATACAGGTACGCCATTGACTGATACATACCGCCATCTCGGATAGCGTCTCCAACCAGCGATTTCAGTGATCACGAGGACTCCAGCCCGGCAGATGATACCTACTCACCTTGTTCAACGGAACAGTCAAGGTCTTCATATTTCGTGACCACGTTGTTGCTTGACCACCATATGGTTTCACCCAACTTTTGGTGGTCTCATTATATAATGCCCGGTGCGGTTAACGCCCAGCCGGCCTACGGAGTACGCGACCCAACCATCGCAGGCTGTGCAACGTGATCAGTTGACCAATTGATCGCGTATGCCGAGCGTTCTGGAATACCCGCCGGCGAATGACCACATTGTTCACGCGACCAGTTGGCTAACTGGTGGAAACAACGATGGTCAAACACAACAAGTCTATTAACACCTTCGTTGCGAACAGGCCACGTTTTCGAACCTTAGAGCAAAACAGAAAGCATAAGAGTATTACATACTGTTCCTTTCAACGACAACCGGACATCTTTCTGACACCACAGATGACGCAGGTTGGCATAAGCATCCCGTACCTTTTCTATCCTCGTCGACATCTCGTCTGCAATATTACGTGCTCACGAGATAGTGCTACCCAAATATGTGAAACTGTTCACAGTCTCAAGGGGATTACCTGCAATAAAAAAATTAGGAGTGGAAATGCCCCAAACTTGAAGCAGCAGTTTGCACTTTGAAGGTGCGAAGTGAATTCCATACAAACCAGCCCAGTCACTCACCTTGTTCAACATGGTCTGCATGTTTTCGGCAGAGGGGCTAAATAAGACAATGTCATCCGCATACTGCAGACCGGTCAACCGAGCGTCACCAATAAGCCTAACACCAAGCTCACTGGACTCTCCGAGTGCACCCTTCAGAATGTCCTCCATGACAAAACTGAACAAGAAAAAGGAAATCGGACACCCATGACGAACACCACTAGTAGTGATGAACGCCTGAGATAGTTGTCCATAAGCTGTCACTCCGCTTGTAGAGTGAGCATACAGTGATCTCAACAGATTCAGGTATTTTCATGGAACTCCTTTGAGAATAATACAGTTCCAGGGAACGTTACAAGCAATTAAATCAAAAGCAGCTTTTAGGTTTAAAAAGGCTACGACCGTCGACTGTCTGTAACAGTGCCGATGTTCCAAGATCCATCGCAAGGTGAAAATATGGTCAACGCACCCACAATCGGGCTTAAATCCTGTCTGTTCCTCACTCATCTGACCTTCTCTGAGTTCATGAAGCCAACGTAACATAAGACCAGATGGTAACCTGAACACAACAGACTGAAGACTTTGTGACTGTCTTACAGACTGCGGGCCCCATTTTGGAAACGGGAATTACTGTCACGAGGTACCTCTTCAGTCTCCCAAGTCGTCTGGAAGAGTTTCGTCATTTCTGGCATCCACCTCTCCCCACCATCCTAGAAGGAGAGAGGAGATCTGATCCAAGAACCTCGTTAAAATCTAGTAGCTTGAGCCCATGGATCACAGCTGCCTTTGACCCAGGGTCATCTGGAACGGAATAACTGACCATTCGAGTATCGCCGTCTCTGTGAGCTAGTTAGGATCAGTTGAACTGGCCCTCAAAATGGATGATGTTCAACTTGGAAAATTACTTTATGGTGTTGAAGAGTTTAACCGTAATTTTGGAGGTTCACGTAACCCTCTCTCATTTACTATGCGAATAGCTTTCTTCAACTGACCCTTCCTTCTCAATCTAGTCACAATTTTCTTACCACAAGGCACCTGATAACAGTCAATTTAGTTCGACCAATCCAACGAAGCGGTTGATACGGTTATGATTCCCGAAACGTGCGACCTCTCATTCTCTAGCCCACGCTTAGTGCACACTACTGGTGAGTAGTCGGGGCTTTGGTTAGTTTCAGGTTGAACATCACCCACAGCTGGTCGCGGCTGTCACATTCCCGTAGACATTTCAGCCGGCCCCGTAGTGTAGTCTGCTTACTTATGCACGTCCCACGTCGATTTGCCAAAATTGAGTACGCCTGACCATCGAGATCACTGCACGAAGTTAAAAGTGCACTGCAAAGCAGACATGATATGACCTTGATGAACGCGTGTTGCGTAGGCGGTGATGGATGCGGCTGCGTGTGGAGTGGACCTTATGTGTGCGTTATGGACTGACCGTGCCAACTCAGCTGAACTCTGAGGGAGATTTCTATGGCCGGTCGCCTTCATTCTGCATCCACGTTTTCTGCCTGGACTGTGGAACTTATGGTTTTTTTTGTCCTTTGTATATATTACCATCCAATACCATGGCTTCGTCTATTACACTGGGATTGCTAAACGACGTTTGATCAGTAGCACATGAATCACTGACACAATTTAGAATTCCCAAATAAAATGGGCGCAATCTAGGTAGACCACTCAGTTCAAGTTAAGTAACTGTATTATTTACTCGAGAGATGGAAATGCGGCTTTATCATATGGACTTCTTCAACAAACCAATATAGAAGTCGTCTGATTAAAAAAAGGTTCTCCACTCGCATTATGATACCACAGAGACAAAAGATAGTCGATTACCAAGAAAGGGGAACATTTCGGTGACAATTTTAGTCTTTTCACTCAAAACGTTAACAAAATACAGAATAACGAATGTTCTGTTCGTTTACGTCAGTCCGTAAAATGAAGTAAACATACTTGTGACAGACTGATTTAATGTATAACGGAATAAGTCTGAGCACTAGGAATGGGATGCATCTAAATGAAGTTTACAAGTTTATCGGAGGCACCCGGAATTTGTGACACAAAGATGAACACCGTGAACTGTAAAGGCAAAGCGACAGGCCTCTTAAGGAACTTGCACTCATATTCAGGGTAGTTTGCAAACATACGGTGGGCAAACATCACAACCTATGCTAAATGATGTAGGCGTGGTTAAATTTCTCAATCAACCTCTGGATAGCTGAAACATAGTTCGACTGTTTTACATAAAATATCCAACGTCTGCCTTTAATAACTAGAGGAATTTGATGCACGTGTCTAAATCAATTGTATGCAACCTAAATATTTTGCACAATTAGAAAGTGATAATTAGGATCCATCCATCTGAAAGGTCGGAGAAATAGGAACATAGTCGTCAGTGAACGTACGACTAATAAACGTAGAAAACAACACTAACTGTCAAAATTAAAGTGTCAGGGTGAGGATAATGGGAGGTATTGCATGAAGTTGTTCGTGGAACAATCCGGTTGTGAATAGTTTGCTAGATCTCTTAAAGGAATGTAGTGTACTGATTGTTCGAAAATTTTGTTCATGAAATGTGAGAGGAAATGGAGGGAATAACAGTAATTTGTTGCACTCCAGAATTGTTTGATACCAGCGTAGCTGTTTGACCGTTGAAGAAAACAATCATCCAGCCAAGTAAGATAAGTAGGGATTACATTGAGAAAGTCAAGAGGACACAAAATAGCATTCTCATCTATCTTTTCGGATGTCATAATGTTCATCAAAAACTCACGGTAAAACCCTTGAATTTGGTAAAAACTAAAACTCACCAACGTAGAAAGAGCATCAAGAATTGAACTGGAAGCTCGGTAACCAGATCATTTTCCATAGTCGAAGGATGCGTGAATCGGTAACCTTGGAGAGTCTACCATTTCGTGCAGATTTTAACACTTCTAGGTCGTCAATCCGTCTATTTTAACAGTCACAACGTCCATAAGACATTTCGAAGTGCTTTTATTTCGGGAGTTGCGCAATTATACACTGTATGGATCGCTCCGTTCTTTCGTAGCAAAACGTGCCGTCGTTTTCTGCCCCTTAGGACCAATCAGACTGTCTTTTGAGTGAGTTCTTGTTCAACTGATCCACTTTGCTTCTTTTCAACAGCCAAATCCTCATTCATAAATAAGGTTCAGTTTTATAGGTTTAGTTTTATGTATATACGAGCATGTTTAGTTATCCCCAAGGTAAGTAGAATAAGTAAAGAATAACTGACAAAAGAAAACATGTCGACTGTTGACTGTGCACTTCCAATCACAGCAGAAGCTCAACCGATCACCTGATCCGGTAACTACACCTTCGGACATCTTCTGTGCCTATTGAACTTGTGAAATTTTTCCAACTACAAAAGCAGAATTATCATCTGAATTCAAGTTCCTAAAACATCACAAACAAAATCAATTTGGCTCTGTTTATAAATGGGTCTAGCCTTGGTCAAGAAGCGGACACGGTGCACATTTATCATCTTATGTAACTTTCATTGCGTTAAGCGTGAGTAAAATACAAACGGACCCCACAACAATTATGTTTTGTGTGCGTACTTTTTCACCTAGCTTATGTCAAGACAGACATATTTACATCCACTGGAGCCTAAAGCGATTAATTTAAAAAGGTTTATTGAAAACTGCAACCATGTGTTAGCTCCAACACTCTTGTTTGAACGAAGTGTGGTTAGATCTGAATAAGTATTCGAAGTCCGTGAGCAGTCGCTCATTCTCAACATTCGTAGTACGAACGTAGTTGTGGCAACTTGCTGTTTTGGGAAAATATTGCTAGATACGTCAGATGTACCTTTGGATATACCTTGTGATGTATACAGTATTTGTGAACACCCAGTTCAGAAGACTTCAATCAGAAATTATTACCGAGCCATCCCAGAGAATTTACCCCAACAAACGCTACACAAACAACCTGATACAATCGCAACATTTGTTCAACCAGTTACGCAGTAGCGTCCATCGGTTGTTTGAAGTGTATAAAAACGTTAACCAGACTGGTTGGCCATTACAGAAGACCTGTTGTCACTTAAACCCGTCACAAAATTTTTCGTCGTTTCATGTTCCTGATAGAAATTCACAGTGAGTAACAATTAGTGAGAGTAACATTTGATGGGAATGTTAGGTTAAGAAAAACATATCGCTTTCATTATGTCTTGAAGAAAGGTTGCTTCACAATGGCAATTAAATAATGGGCTTTTGCATGGGGAAAATACAAATGACCTCTACAGCACAGTGAATGCCATGTATCACGCAGGTCAGGTAGAGTATGAACAAACGAGTTCCCACTTTAATCGTGCAAAAGAAGATATCTACCAGTTGCAAACAGACACCGTCGTGATAGACGGTGGATGGACACAACATCATAAAGGCATTGTTCATGGGTTAGAAACTGTTGGGCGTGTTACACGGGTCAGAAGTGTCGTGGAATTGTAACAGTCAACCAGTACATTACAGCAATGTCAATCCCTTCCAGTGATTATTCAATTAACGGTAGTAGATGATAGGAACATAGTTATTATGCTTGATTCGTTGGGAATGTCGTGAAGTATTTGAAACTCATCATTTTGAAGCTTTCTTGAAGAAGCAATGATTCCATCGAATGGTCATCAAATCGTTTTTGTGACCAGTGCAGCATATATGGAAGCCACAGCACTAAAATATATGGATTTGTTTCCAGTTTCGCATTTTTGTACGTTTTCCAATTGTTGGTTTTACAGTAGAATAACAGACAACTTAACTCTGTTCGTAAATTGCACAGTCACGGCTAAAAGAACACAAATGAGGTTACACCTATTATGAAGTCAGTGTGGAGTCTTCCATTCACAAGACTACCCTCTTATATTCACTTACATAAGTCACTCACACCTGGAAAAGAACAAACAGGCCTGTCGTCTTTATTTAAAAAGGATGTGACAATTACTGAGAATGTTCACAAACAGGCTACTGGAATAGTTATGAACCTTAAAGTAATCCCCATTCAGACAGATCAGAAAAGTTAGGTCTGTTCACAATGTTTTGGGGGCACCATAGATGAGATCTTATTCTCAACCACGAAATATTCCACACTGCAGGGATTCTGTTGGCAGATCTCTTCACATCAAACATGAATGAATGTTGAAAGCAAATCACGAAATGGGCGGGTTGCTATATAGAAGAAGCTACTTTATAGTTGGAGCATTTACACTGAAACATACATTGCCTAACTTTATGATCACGATTGAACAAAATCAGCTTTATGTTTCTGATCAGTTGGTACATACGCAAAATTGAATAGAACTATTAAAAATCTATCAAAAACTATCACACTTCCAAGAAGAAATTATTCTCAAAATCCAACAAGACGTTCTCAAAGTTATTAATGCAAAAGTATGAAAGTATACAGTTGACGTTTTATGCATCTGTTGGCAAAAAATACGAAAATATGCAACTGCATATGCTTATTACATAGATCTTCTGGGCCCCATCGTTGAGTAGTATGGGATTGGAATTACAATACCCTCATAAATCCCACATGACCACAATTTTCGATTAACCTATTTTGGGGGAAGATGCTAGACTTGTTTCGAGGTAACCAATAATGCTTATTACAGATTGGATTTGAGTGAAATCTTTGGGTCAAGTGTATTAACCGATGTGAAGTACGAGTTTACATAATCTAGATGGAATAAACCAGTCGGATAGTTTATGCAAATACTAGGCTTTATATCACGTTTGAAGGACAACAATTTAATTCGTTGATCACTTATCAGTCTTCGTGTTCTGTGTATCCTGTGGAAGCCAATGGATTCTTACCACTGTTGTGAGAAAATGGAGTAGGAAATTTCTCGGAATCGGTTTGCAAACAGAACACAGCGAATCATCATGGTCAACTTACACTCACTGCGGCTCTATACGCCAAACATGTACTGCTCAGGATAACAGATACATGCTCAAACTGGCTGGAACACTTTAGACAGGGCAGCTTTGTATTACTTGAAACTATCCAGAACCACTCGACTTTCAGCCTTTTATAACAGGAATGGGATTTTCTAAATCACAAACTTCTAGCGCCCCCATATTGCAGTGTAGGTATCAGGAGTTAGTTCGTAAAGACTGCTTATCAGTTACAATAACTAAAACATTTCAACTAGTTGTGTTATTTTGTATTTCGAGTCAGTTGACTGTCTTACAGGGCGTGATCGGTCTATCAGACTGGCAAAACAGGTTATGGGGGTATAGTGTTTGCATTGGTAAGCAGTAGAGGATTCTTTTTTTACACACATTAAGTGTCACTCACAAGTGAACGCAGTTGCCACTATCCCATAGACTTTTACGTCAGCCCTCTTCGAAAAGCGGCACCTGTAATGAAATTGGACTGGAGCGTTTTCCTGATTGAAGAAGATTCAGCCAACCAGAGTTCATGCACAAGTCGCTGAAAGCGGAATTGTGGTCGGTTGGCGACAGACAATCATAAGTGGTGATCAGCTGTTGTTTAAATGTGTATCAGATTCAAACGACTGAGTTGCTCGACGTAAGGTCGTGGAACGTAGCAAAGAAATGGCCAATCAAATTACAGAAACGCTTGTCGCCCAACAGCAATCGTAAATATCGTTGTTCCTCTATACAACGGATGCCATGTTTTTCCAGTAAATTGAGATTGCTTAATGCCACTCACACTACTGTCGTCTTGTTTTTCTCGATTCGGTAGCGCAGCACGCGACTGCACCATACCTGAGTCTCATTCCTGTTAGAACTCGATCGGAGCGCATATCGTTGCCGTGCCCGAGACTTGGAATCCAACTCATGTTTTCATCAGGCAACCGTGATAACCACTGCTTTATGAACCTCTTATTAGGCGTAACCAAACTGTCACAACCAAATGCTCAAACATGTTCCCTTGCGTCTGGTGCTCAGATTGTTCGATCGTCCTGGAAAAAGATAGCAATCAAGCGTATGCTCCACTTATAACCTCCGCAAAGATCGGAATTTGAATCCAGTGCTTAATTTGGAAAAAAGCTGGCTGGAAATTCAATGCGAATACGAAACGCCCGATCAGTTTTCAGTGATACTCAAGTCATACACACCGGTCTTGGTAACATCAGACCTACGTTTTTAATACGATTGTGACATATTTTTAGTTCCAACATCCCCTAACTTTGGGTGACATATGGCCAATTCTATGGAAGTCTTCCTCTCTCCTGTTTACAATAGCTTTTTCATTTTGAGCTCACAGCTCCTTCACACTCGTCAGCTGAAGACTAAATTGACCTAACAAACAACACTGTGTTTCCCAATTGTACATAGCTAAATGAATAAGTTCTCCATGCAGCCAATCTGTTTGCATATTTACTCACCACACGTGCTTTTTGTCGATTACCTGTTTCATTCTAAACAACACATTATCCGTTTTGGAATAGGCAAACAAACAATACATTACCACCGGCTCCTTCTCGTTCACATACGTGCGCGCACATTAATTTCACCCGATTCCATAGTACCATCAAATGAATCAATACAGTGAACCACCCTTTCCATACATTCAATTTTAAATGTATACATAATCATAATCAGTAGCACTGCTGTTTCACACAATCCCATCCACAACTAAATGAGACTCAAATGCTTTTGCTACCTCCACTCCGTTTCCAGGTGACCTTGCTGCTCCCACTCTGCTCCCCCAGATCAATCTCTAGGTGGCAACGTTACTTCTAATTGCAACTGGCCTTATCCCTCTCCCCTTTGGTGGTTCGTGACTATCCCGGTTACGAGTGCGATATTCTCGTACATTCATCCATTTGTTCAACCCCTGTCCAATTAATTAATAATTAGAAGAGACAGAGGGGGTAGTCGAATTAGCTTGTGTTACATGAAGTGTTAATTGTAATCACATCATGGGAATGACCACAACTGAATGAACTTATGTAGACACTATAGTGTGCTCTTACTTTCTGATTAAGACTGACAGAATACACACTCACGTGCACGTGTACACTTATACAATTACATATATATACTCGTGTAAATGGAGCTTCTATCCCAAACACAGCAATAATCACTGGCTTCCTTTCTGTTCTCACGAGAAGAAAATGGCGTGCACCTACACACACACGCACACACACACAAGCTAGTATTCCAAAACTGGTAGAAACTGTAATGAACTTGATGCAAACATATCCAACTGCTGTTAGCAGGACTAGGCTATTAGACGATCGGAGAACGAATGACCACTTCCAGAAACGTAATTAATTTTCTCCAAATGTATCCTTCCATAATTGTTGACCGGGTTACAGGTACACACATAAACATTAGTCTGTGTGAACAAGCAGTAAGATACTTGTCGAAATATGTGAATGTTTGAAATTCCATGTAATAATCCATCTTCTCGATTATATTAGCTAATCGGCCTGTTTTCTTCTTGATCCTATATAATGTAACGCATCTAATGAATTCAGTATTTTTTATCTGAAAAATGTGCAACATCCACGTAAAGTTTACGAGCTGTATATGGTCAAAAAGTTAAACTGAGAAAATGATCAAACACTTTTTATTGTACAGTTCTTATGGTTAACGAGTTATGAACAGTGTTGTGTACACATGTGTAGCTATATAGAATGTGGAATTCACGTTGCTCTAAGCTTGTCCAGTGTTCATTAGCAGTTAAAGTTGTGTCAACTGTAAGTTCGTTCATTAAAAAAATATATTCGATATAAACCTGAAGGATTGAGACCAGAAAATATGTGAATGAGATGTGAATACTCCAACCGACTATCATATACCGAAATACGTTGTTGGACTCTGGAAAATAATACACAATTTCTTAACCAACTGGTAATTTTACATGTTTGAAAGAACTATGATGTGAGTGCAGTATGGTGTATTCTCTACGGGAACGACGACTGCGACGTTGTCGTAAGCAAGACAGTTAACACGGAGGCTATGGAACACGTGTGATTTCGAAAAGAACGACTTTTTCGAATAGAAAAATATATCAAGACTGTTTTAGGGCAGATAAGTTAATTATAATTTGCCCTTGTGACCAAAGCACTATCAATGATTTGTAACAGGAGCGAAACTCAAGCATAATATGCTCTCTCGATGGAAGGAGATTGGCTAAAATGTCTGTCTGACCGTCAAATGTGCAATCAGCTACGTGTAGCATTCAACTTTTATCGCCTAAATCTTCGAATACTCATCAGTACGTATGTAGTGTATACCATAAAAGCATCTGCTCCAGTTAGTATCCTCCATCCAGAATATTCACACTCCTTACCCATACACGCAGGATGGAGCGCACAGTGTTCACTGAAATGCGCCGAATAGTCATATCTGATTGGATAGAACACGAAGGGTACTTTGTACATGCGACCATTTTAGCCTCTGGTTTTTCTTCATGGTTTACTCATAAATATGCTATATTTACTAGTCATGTTTACTGTCGTAAAAATTCAAGGTAAAAGTGTTTATTGTCATGTGCTTTTCTGAAGTGACAATAACTCAGGTCCTGTCAGATGCAGATTGACTTCAACTGTTAGGTATAAATAGAATGTCACGAAGGTCGGGCTTGCTGACAGTACGACACTGATATGAGCGCTGTGCAAAGACCCTCGTAGAACTAGCCGTCAACTCCAAAACATTCAGTGGTTTCATTTGAATCTACATAAGAAAATGAGTGGGCCTTTCCCGACAAAGCAAATTTGGGAACAAATCGGTGGGTATATTCCTGATTAAACTAGTTGAATGGTTGATTGAACAACTTTCAACAAACCAGGTGTTTATTCATTGAAGGCAAACTATAGATGTGCTGATACCTGTTCAAAATTTATCGTGAATTTATGACTACCTAGGAGTAATATTGTGATCAGTAGCATCGACGGACCCTTTGTACACTGCCTTACTTTTTCCTCGGTAAAAAGATTATTGCTCCTGTAGTCCGTGGGCAACAGTTTGGATCGCACTTGTTCACGCTATTCCAGCTTCGTGTTGTGCTATGACAAACAAAGACCTAAACAACACTGTGACAGACCTATCTGAAAAGTAGTCAGCTGAAGAGATTCCTTGTGGCTGAAACTGTTTGTTTGACCTCAGCTGTTTTAACAGTAGTTACTTCATGCGCTATCCGTTGTCTATTCTGTATGTTTTTCAACTTACAAAGAGGCTTGGGTACCAATATGACTTCAACTAGACAGGGGCCTGCCCGGTACAGTACGTCGACATTGTAACAAATGTGATCACTGGATGTCTAGGATGTTAAGTAGCCCTCAGTGAAAGCCAAACCGAAGCTGGGCATATCTAGCTTTATTGATTGGCCCAAGACTTCTTCTGTTAGAGCCAATAGTCAGCCTCGTCTACAACTGCACTTTTCTCATTTTCGATTTTTATTGGCCTACCTACATTATTTATGTTTCATCTCTTTTTGAGATGGGACCCAATTGTAAAAAGTCAGGGCTTCGGCTGGATTCAAACCGGCGACAGACACGCCATACTCAAACACTTTAGCTTTCGTCACTGCGTGTTGTTGTTTGGTTATCAGCAACGACAGTAAATGTATCCCTCTGTATCTCCGTATGTCCCCATTTGATTCCACTCAATTTCGTGGATGCCACCTAGTGGATCGTGCATTCAGTTATGCGCTCAATCGGATGGCTTGAATCCCAAGCCGAGAAGATGCGATCATCACCGAACCCACAGAGGTTGTGAATGCATACGGCAAACAGTGATCACAAAAGGAAGTCAACCCACAGAGCGATTTGGACGGGACGACCATATATGATAGACTTGGCGTCAACTAGCGAACGGGGAAGAATCTTTCGGTTAATGTTGAGGTCTGCAAACCTCCGATTGTACGGCTGCATTCTGATTGGCTAATAGGCCTAATCTAGACGCATCCATCTGACGCCGAGTTCTGCTCAGTCAAAACGGACCGAAATATTCCAGGTTCACTTCAACTAACTGACCTTCTATTCTACCAGTAGGTTTGAAGAGTCTCACAGATGATGATATCCTCCAGACCAAATCAATCGATATTGTGTGATTTGCCTTGACTGCTTCGTTAGGAGATCCGCCTCCTATCACCATCTTAACTGAGCCCGGTTCCGTAGAATCACATAGCTGCATATCCTGACGTCGCAACTTTCTTATCTTTTGTGTCCTTCAACAGAATCTTTCCTCCAATGCTTATCAATCCCTGGTCTAAGCTATACCCATGCCTCTTCTTTAGCTGCAAGTGCTATTAACTTTCTTGACGTACTGTCATAATAGCGGTTCTGTCACAACATTCGTCCCAGCAGCCACCCGTCCATTTAGGTGAGCCAGCTCATCGCTGAGTCGAGTACAGAACCTGTTGTCCTCGTCCTTCCATTGAACTAGATTTTCACTGGTCTAGTCCCAGCTTTTTGTAATGAAGTGTTTCTTCTCTCCAACAACAGAAAATAAGTATCTTCGTGGGTATTTTTCACACTGAACAGCATTCGTTTTGCTTTTTTAATGCTGCTTTCGCCTCTCCATTCGACTGGCTGTAATAAGTGCTGGTAAATCAGTATATGAACTTCCATTTTAGGTTAGAATCTCAAAACTCAGCACGAAGACTGTGGTCCGTTATCGGACACCAGCTGTTTTAATATTTCATTCCAAGCACAGTATTTGGTAACGTGTATCATACCGACCACCGCGTTGTCGTGCGCAGAAAGTCAATCGTAAAGAAGTCACTGGAATAGTCCGTTGTTATCAGGTGGGTTTTCCAGTTGTGAGTAAATAGACTGACTGCAATTTTCTGCACTTCTTATAGTATCACTGGGTTACTTTGTTCAATGAACTTTATAAGTTGAGCATACTGAGAAATTTCATATATAGTTCCCAATTTGATTCGACATGTAGTCAGAACATTAGTCTGAAAGCTCTTCCGGCACAAGTATTCACACCTAGGTAAACACGATGAATAATATCCAACGTAAAACTTCGCACTGTCATTTGGATGAATATCTTGCTTCTTTTGAATATTAGCCCACCTTGGACAGTTAGCTTATCTTGGTAGCAACTTCCGGTCTTCTAGTCATCCGTTTAAGATAACATTTTGAAGCAAGATATTGCTAGTATTTCCTGCCGCGTGCCAGTTGATCTGCTACAGGCAGTCTTCGCTGAAACGGAAATGCTGTGCAAAACCACTGATGTCTAAATCCGGCTGTGTTCCGTCGATCTATTGTAAATAGCCTCCGGAAGGCACGTCAACGGTATACATTTTTGATTCTGGTTGTACTTCTAAAGACGGATAAGTATTCGCCGCAGACGTCATGATACTATGCATCGGGACTTGAAAACAATGAATACAAGAAGTTTTGATCTGTCAACTTTGTGATTCTCCTTTCGAAGACGCAATCGTCAAAAAGCTACAATGCACAGACAAAAACCAGCATTTGTTTTTCGACCTCCCCGTACCGCTGTTTGGTGTTAGTCAACATTCTGCCCCCAGAATCAAGCGACCTTTCTTGTTAAATCAGTACTGTGCCCAAACCGTGTTGACAGCTGTCACACTGTGTTTCAACCGAATAAGACGGATTTAAGTACGCGTCTACTGGTGCGTCGAATATCAGCTTCTTGGTATTCGTAAATGCCTTGACTTTGTTGCTATCACGCTTCACTCTTATGAGCCAGTTTCCAAATCAATTTCATTATATTTGTCAAACGGATAGCGGTCTGTGGTGAAAATGTTTTCGATTCACCGCTTATCCAAACCTCGATACAACAGAAAATCTAGTAGGGGACCGATCCAAACGTTGCCTTAAGATAACATATCAGGACTGGACGAACAGGTATAATATTTTACCTCTTGTTCTTCAGGTTCTTTGTTCTGTATTGCGCCGATCTGCTTACACCTTGTGACATTGCATGTGTCAGTATGATCAGCCAATAACAGACTTTGTGTAATCCGAGGTTTTCTCCGTATTATTTGCGTGGGGGTTTCAATTCGAGTCCGGTCTCTAGGGCTAATCGAAGTCCTTAATTCCGAGTATTTCGTGATCTCCACTTCTTTCGGAGCGGACTTCTCCTTGGCTGTTCTGGCTTTTTCTGAGTCTTGTTTTATTCTCTCTGAGACCCACAACTGTCCTTGAAAAACTACACTCGCCTTACCAATCTCCACCTTCTCCGACTATAGTCTGGTCTTCTTATGTGGGTAGCACGTTGGACGTTAGCAGATATTCTGATTATGATGCCCTAGTGTTGCCACATGGAGTAACACGTTGTCCGTCGCGCACGCCACGCAACACAAGTCGTTGAACGTTTGTTAAAAGCACTTTTATGACATCCACGCGACACTTCTAACAAGAACTATGGACGCAGTCAACAATATTTTTCGAAATGTATTAAACGACGTCGATAAACAGGCCGGCCCGTCTTTCAGAATTATAAGTCGAAATACTGAGGGCACATCAATATTAGTGAGATATTTCGCCTTCGATATATTGTGCAACATGTCGTCCGAGCTGAGTAGCACAAAATAGTCCCTCCTGGGCGAACCGTTTGACGCCTTCGGGTCTATGCATACACACAACTCATCGCTTGTCCTAGTGACGATCGCACTATGCTGGCAAACGTTTCACCCCCTCGTACAAGATTTCGCGTAAAGTGAAGGCACTTTCTTGGCCTGTATTGCTACAGATGCCCGTGGTAACAAGGTGCTTAACCATCACACTCACCCAACGCACAATTAAAATCATACGGATAACGCTGAGTGATGTCCGAGGTGATGTGGCTTGCAAAAACGAGTGAATTAATGTTAAATTGGATGAAACCCAGCTGTTGAACAGCATCCAAATCAAGAATCGGTATCTGATGTTGTTCGACTATTACAAAATACAGGGGTCTTCGTTGTGTGGTTTTTGGTTCACCATGTTTAATGTGGCTACGCCTTCTGGTCGCAGTCGACAACCATTCCACATCCATAGCTCAATAAAAGAGTATTCTTCACTGCGATTTGGCCAAAAATTTCGCGGTGAGAATGCTAAAGGTGGCTCCTTAATCAATTCAGAATTTCATCCATCGACCGTTAACGGTCAAATTGACAGATGACTTTTCCTTATCCATGATGTTCCAAGTCGTAGATAACAGGATCTTTTTAGACGAATGATGTGGTTACATTCTGGTACATACCTGTTCGTCCTTCCTTTCATCAAGCAACTGGTTCAACCTGTAACTGTCAAATACACACCAAATCTTGTGTAACTTTCTGTTGGAGTGCTGGCGAAATAGAAAGTGTAAGTGATGTCGTCATTCAAGAACTAACTTTGGGTTGTGGGCTTCAGCCTGTTCACAGTAGCATTCCGGACCCACCAGTAATCAGGTTACTTTGTACTAAGCATCTTACGTCATTCCAGTGGTCAGTAACTTGTCCAAGTATTTATCGTGTAAATTCTACAATACCCCAACTTTCATAACTGACCTCAATTTGTGATGTTTGGTTTTGATGCCGCTGAATAAGTAAATTAAACAGAAAGGCATTAACAGCAAGTACTCGTTGCCAGTTTTGTTTGTTTTTCCATCCTAAATGCTTTTCCTAATGTAGGTCACCACTGCTGACAGATGGAAGTGCCAGTTAGGTCCGGGACTGAGTATTTTTGTGTTTATTTCTCGGTTGAACGGACAGAATTGAGCACCATTCGATAACTTGTACGCAACTGATGAGAATCAGCGTTACCTTATCTAAGTATGTGCACCATATAATCATTTCGATGTTCTTTTAATGGCTTACTAACTCAAATGAGATGACATTCATTTTATTGTTTAGCCTCAATATGACCGCAAAACAATGGAATGCTCAGTATCTTTCTGGAAGAACTCGAAACTTGTCTTAAGGTGGGCACACCTTGATTGCGACATTGCCGCGTCAGTTAGTGATCCAGCCAGTAGTAGGAATGAACACTAGGTCCGTATCAAAGTCTTGAGGGTAGATGATCATTCAGTTTTCACTAGACTCTTGGCTGTTCAGAAAAGTACTGTCCGATACCTTGGTTGGCGGTATCCTAAACGGATTAGCCTGTCACAGTGACCGAACTCAAAGGACGCCTGCGCTTCGAACCATCACCCCAAGTGGCTTGCGCTGCACCACTTGCGGTTCCACTCACACACCACGTATCCGGTGTAAACCCGAAGGAATAAGACCAGTAGGTGTGTGAGTGAGGCCTTTGTGTCGATTACCATAAGCTCTTTAACAACATAAGAAAGATATAGTTTAAACAGTACAACTTAATTCATCCATCACATGCGCACGTATCAAAATTTTCCTTATGAACACAAGACGACAAAAGGTCTAAATTATAATGCAATTGGGTTAGTTAACCAGAACTAACTGTCAGAAACAACAGTGACCGAATCCAACACGGTTAACCGCATGCTCATAGCGAACTGTTCAAGAAACTTAACGGTAAACTCCGTTTCTGTTCGACATTCGCGGCCTTTTTGAAGTAGCATGTTCTGTTTCCTTTCAGTCTCTCTTCTGCTTGCAACAAACTACCGATCGTCTGTACTGAGAATCGTTGCTAGCATTTACATTTTACCTTATCATTAAGAATAAAATGGACTTTTGTGATTTTCAATTTAAAATGCGTAGCTTTATTCCAAATTTATCATTTTACAGCAAATCCCCCAGGCGATTGTCATGTGTAGGTAAGATAGGTGAAAAAACAATAGGTGCTAAAGATCATACTTATCAACCCAATTGATTTTTATCTAAGGACGCTCCCAAAAAGTATAACTGATTGGATGACATTGTGTATCTAGCCACATAAGTTCGTGACTCCGAATCCTTAACAGTAAGAAGTCACATAATAGCAAACCCGCCTGTGAGTGAGCACGAATGGTTGTTTCCTTGTTGCGTCGGCAAGTTGTCACTTCATCCATCGCTTCGAAGACATTCATTCATTTCTCCTATCGACAGTGCGACAAAAAACTGAAACCGCATGAAATTAGCATTGCCTGTTAGTATGCAGTTTCTGCTGTCTGTTAGAACTGGTTTTCAATCACGGAAATCATGGCAGCTGATTTTGTGATTCTGTGGTCACACTCATCGTAGTGCTTTATAGTTAGCTTAGACTTATCATGTATAAAGGGAGGAACCGGGATCCAGGACTGTACTCGTTGATTTGCTGTACCATGTCCATAGAACAGGTGGTCAAGCAAGTAACAGTTTCAGCATGCAAAATGAATGTTGCTCATTCGACTCTTTGCCCAACTGTTTCTGCCTGATAAGCCAGCACAAGAAGTAGGCCGTTCACAAAGTATGAGTGTGAGCAGTAGGATGTAAACAAGCGATCCAACGTTTTCCATATTTTACGTACTTATTTCCCCTTCCTATGGGTAAATCGTTCAAACTATACTGAACGGTGAGCTTTGCGTTTGATGATCATCAAACTTAGTCAACACGAATTTGTGTATACATTCACCCACTCGTTTAACTTGCATATGATACACAAATCTCTACAGTTTTCGTAAGTTTTTGGAACAGTGCAAATTCAAGAGAATTAGAATGTCAGTGTTACCCGATATCCTCACTCAAGCATACAGCGGAACCCGATCTGAAACATAATTCCAACCGTAGAAGAGAACTTGCGAGCTGGAAATCATTTCAGTTGTTTGATTTCTCGGTATAAATATAATGTGGTTACTACAGACGCTTGGTTTGAAATTCTTATTGTCAGACATTCATTACAAGATATGTGAAAACACGGCTGAAGTGTATCAATATCCTTGGCAGAAATGAACCGCCACTCTGTTTGTTGACACCCTCTGCACAATGCGCATACACGTTTCCAATTGTCACTTCTAACGTCTGGTCTGCCTGGTCATCCGAATTATTTGCTTTCGACTCACACCATACTGTTACGACGTTATGAATTATAAAACAGTGGAAAAGATAACCGATGCTTGAGGCTTCACTTAGTCAGATACTTTTGTAAAATTACCCATACCGTTTACTCATAATCTTCCAACAACCGGATTGGTAATTTAGTTAGTGTCCTCAACACTCCATAAGCTAACCCTTCAACCTCTATCCTTTCATGCTACTGATGATACTCATACTCCGATGAACTAATTCTTTATACAGTGGCATGGAAAGGATGTGGATGAGTGAATTACTAAACAATCACAGTTGTAAACATACACAAAAATTTTGGGATTCTCAAAACCCCACTGGAAGTCAATGCCCACAGCTACGACTTTCTCAGTTAAACTCTAATTTAGAACGTGTCTTCTAAAACCAGTAAAACTAATTAGTAACGATAACGACTAAAATTGATATTTCCTCGTTTTGTTACCGACGATCTCAAATGAAAGGTAACCCTAACACCAAAGTTCATGTAAACTGACTTAAAAGTGAAACTCATGTTGACCTCTATTTATAAGTGGTACACTATTCAGCTCCGTTCAAAAGTCTACTTCAACTGTGACCTTGAAGTTTGAGAAAGGATCGACTACAAAACAAGGGAATGTCCCTCACAGACGTCCCCATTATTTTTTTCGGTCTGTTCGTTTTAGGTGGACGAGTTCTACGCTTTTGACGTGATTAGCTGAGTTACATTTACAGGCACTACCTCCACACCGACGGTGTTCCCTGCGAAATGTGTACTTGTTATTGTTAGTTTTGGTAATACACAGAGAGGCAGAAATCTTAAATGCTAAAACTTATTGTTAGTCACTGTTTTCACTTAAGTGACTTGACGCCCGATATTCTTGCAGCTACACTTGTAGCCGACCCTATCTTACGTGCAAACGTTTTGTATGACCTCGTTAGCCACCGTTTGGTTAGCATTATCGCTACTGGTACTGACGATCACTGTTCCAAATCAGTATACTTGCCCCAGAACCGGATATGGATTTTTACTGGGTAATACGCTAGTCCATACAAACTGAACTTTCGTGAAGCCATGTACAGAAATAATGTCAGTTATTCTAATTAGACAAACTGTCAACCAACACATGTTTAACCGAGCAGTTTCGCCTAGCAAACTCCATAGTGGAAAAAATAGTAATTCCAGCACGCATTGAGACGTGAGGTAACTCAACTTTCCAAGAGTCAGAGAATAAAGCCGCTCCACATGATACCTAGTACGAATAGTGGTTGTGTAATACAGTTCGCTATCGTGTGATTGACGCCATTTCGGTTTTTGACTGTGTAAGTTGTGTGCATGATTTACTGGGCCTCTGGCTCCTGCTTGTACGTCTTTGTTACCAATTTAGATTCCTGTTTGACCCTCGTCCTTCAGAGAACCGCTTTTCCTAAGTGTCTCCACTCCGTTGCACGTTACAGTTGGGGACACCATGATACTTATTGCATCCTGAAAGTCACAGTATTAGACAGATATTCAATGTAAATTATGGAACATGGTGACTATTCCTTACCGCAAGTAGTTTTTAGTATATATACAATAACTATGCCTGCCGCCATATCCAAGGAGTACCCACTGGTGATAAGACGAGTGTAATTACAACCCAGTCAGTCTAGTGGGAGTTATTCTAGTGTCACTCGGTGCATGAAGTAAAACCCAGTACTCACAAACGCTTATTGACCAGGTACTTCGCGATTTTGCTTACCCGATGTCCTCTTGAAGTGTGAACCACAAGCATAATGCAACAGGAGCATTTTCGGTGGTTTACAGGATTAGACAATCGTCACATGTCTCGTCTGATTAACGTTTAATCAATTTGATGTCTCATTTGTTTGGTTAATAAGCTCACATTTTCAAACACATGCGTATTTGCCAACGTAACTGCCGAACGTTCTTTCAGGTTGGTGATCAATGTAGACGTAAAATGAACCCACATTCATATCAGTGTCGTTCTTTCACTGTCATTTTCACAAGACTGTATACAATCAATCTCCTGTGAATTGATTGACAAGATGGCCCAAGACCGTACCACTCAAGTACACTACAGCCAATAGTATTGTGTGAATAAGTTTAAGTGATGGGTCTCCGTCTCTGATACATCAGAGGCTAGTATAACGGATTGCGAGAATCAGTTGGGGTTGCAGGAGTGTTATAATATCACACATCTTAATGCATTACATGTTAAAATCGTTTGCTAACGGTCTAGTCATGCAATTTCCTTATAAGCAAACTGAAGTAAAGACAAAGGAACTTTTTTCATAACAAATTTGAACTACTGTATGAACCCATAGACTGCAGTATACGCCTGATGAGATGCAGCGAAATGTACGCAAGAGATACATCGTGCAAAAAAAATATTTCTAACTTCTCTGATGTCAGGGCGCATGAGGATGTTGCATACGTAACAGAAAAAGCAACACAGTAATCACCTTCTTGCTCAACCCAACATATTGGCTGCAAAGCCAAAGTATCCTTCGACTTAACCTAGTTATTGTTACTAGTCTGTCACAGACTGAACACAAGTAAAACCAAGACAACTGAAGTAAGTCCAATTCACGAGTAAACTGATCAGTCAATTGTGAAATATATATTGACTCAAGAGGAGTCACATAATAGTAGAACTTATCCCCAAAGTACCCCGCGATGTGGGACATCATTCACTTAGACACCGCTCCTATCGATCATATCAAATCAGCCGATATTGTAAGCGATATAGTTCAGTAGTATGACAAATCAGTGCAAAATAACAAACTGGATATGAGATAAAATTGACATGAATCCTTACTGGCAAACTCATTACTGTTAAGTTCTTTAGGGTTACCTTCAGATCTATAAAACATGTATGACTCACAGCAAATCTGTTCTACTATTCATTCACTCTACTACTAACCTAAACGTACCACCATGACTCTGTGACAGGGTGTAGTGTAGTTTATCCAGCAAACATTCGAATGCATTGGATATCCTTTCTCATCTATTAGTATATAGTTGGTAACATTTTGAATGGCAGACTGATTGATGACCGATCTATTGATCAAGTAGATTCAATAGCTAATATAGACAATCGGGACGCCGCTCAGTCGTTCGTCACACATCTAATGTGTCAGTACAACTAAAATAACCAACATAATCGTCCATTTGAGTCAAAGTCATCTTAGTTCTCCAAGTACCATCTGTATCAGAGGACAACAGTGAATAATTAATACTGTATACGGTCATTTTGAACAAATCACCCATTATACATTTTGGTACCATCTTCCGTATTAGTTACAGTCAAGTCGAATAGTTGAGTAACATATTTTTCGTGTTAATATATCAACCCTTAGATTTTATACCACAGCACTCTGAAGCATCTTTGTTTTTGGTCAAGTAGATTGTGGTGCACTCTTACTACGTTTGGAAGTGTCAAATTATTAAAAGAGTTTATCGTACCTATTAGTTTTACAATATACGAGGTACAATGTCACATCATGAATCAAACAATATTGCTGTTTCCCAAATAGGTGCATCATCCAGTACTAGAGCGAGTATTGTTCAGCTTAAAGATTATCTCAGGCTTGCTTATGGTACACATTTCCTCATGGTTAAACGGCCCCTTGACAATGTATACATTCATCACTGGAGTTTTTAGTAGAGCTACTATTCTAACTTGTACCCATCTTAAATATTACCGGTATCCACCCCCCATCTACATCGTTAATGCCAACGTGAGCTGAGCATAAACATTGGCTCACCATTGGAGTAGGCCTCAGTGATTCTTTCTATCTTAATCACCCTACCGGATCAATCAAAATCGCCACGAACCAGGCTACAATGGAGTAGTGGCTTCAGGGTCAACATCATTTTATCATCTGACCCACAGTTACAAGTGCACCTGTTTTTCCGTTTGAATATCTTCGGGTCGATGGAACAGTATAATAAAGAACACAAGTTGATTAGATCTATCCGGTTCTTTACACGGGCGCTTTAAAAGTAGTAAACGAAAAAACCCTCATCATGAAATATACTAGTGCAGTGGAGTTCAGCGATCGTAATATACTAC
>LUCH01005332.1:1377-15651 GCA_013368495.1 Paragonimus heterotremus | reverse complement strand
CCGGCTAGTCTTCTTTTATTAATTCTCAACCTTCTTAGTAACTTTCTTCTTCTAGGATATTCCACATCACTATTGAGGTGAGCGGCGGCCCGAACTACAGTACCTTTTGGTCAGGCTCATGGCTGTGATGATGATGATGATGATGATGACATCCCAATCGTGAGACAGACAGCAACCAGATTACTGGTGAGACACACGATTTACCGCTGGTTTCTTTCGTTCTGATGAACAGGAGCACTTTGATTAGCTATGTCTTCTCCTTTGAACCAATTCCTTATTAACTATTAAACGGCGTTATCTCTTGTTCTGGTTCAGTTGAATATTGAGAATGAGTCACACTTTTGCACCTATTCTTGTATAGGTCAACAGCAATGGATAAATACAAGGTATACAAAGAATAAGTATTGCAGCAATGAATTTATCTATTTGGAACTAGTTCATATTTCTTATCTGGCTGCTGGTTGTGTGGTAACGTTTACTTTGTGTTCTAGTGATTCCGTTTTTATTCTAATCGGTATCTCTTTTGGGATATCTGGAAGTGGTAGGCACTGCCATGCAGTATACCGCAACGATGCTGTCCTGGCTAGTGCGAGACAAAAATGATCCATTATTCTACTATGTAGATCACAGTTCAGAAGTGAGTGTTATAGGATGACACAATAACTGATTCAGAGAACGCTCTGTTTAGATGCCGTAATCAGAGCGATATCATTGAATGTACATAAGTCCATGTTCACTCCGTGCGTGACTTATTTGACAATAAACATCCATTTTGGGCAAAAGAACGCTGAAATCTGAACACATTCGACATACTCAGGATGATAAGAGGCGTCCACACTCTTTTGTACTCGCGCTAGTACATATGCAGGGAATGTTGAACCGATAGGGCACTGAGTCTGGTCGTACTGATAATAATATGTACACTGTGGCTACCGTGTATGGACCAAATATAGTTCATGTGAACTGTTGAAATAAACGTATAGGTCATGTCGAATCAGGCCAGATGGTGTTTCGATACGAACTTAACTTGTCTGTCCATATTTCAACCCAAAACATACACTAGGAATTTCGAACGTTAGACGATAGTGGACCGTATCTACAAATTTCTTGCCAAACTTTCATAATAAGTTTGCTTTAGGATTGATTAATTAAAAAATGGAGTAATAGAAGGGAATACGACCGCTTTAGTCACCGTCTTGGATGCTATTATTTTCCGGTCTTTTGTCAGACTAATAACTCGATGCTTATCCCAATACATTTTTGAGCTCAGTTCTCACTAATTCATTGTCTGTCGACCGTGGTACGAACTTTCTAAGTGGTTCCCAAACAATGTGAAGCTTTACTGGTAACAATGTCAGTAGTGTTTAAAGACACTATGCAAAGGCTGAAAAAGAAAGAAACAGAGGCCCAAACGTAATTATTAATCAGTGGTGAACAAGTCTAGCCATTTTACTATGGTCCATCTGAGTGGAATAAGAGAAACGTAGGTAAACGGGACAATGAAACATCAGAAATCAAATCAGACAACAGTTTGACAAGCCTGATTTGAACTTCTTAGATCAAGTTTGCTGATTCACAGCGGTGACCTCCAAGTTATAAAATGTGAACTTATTGACTACCAGTTAACGTTCAGTTGTAACTTAATGCAACTACTTTCCTTCGGTGTACCGTCTGTTCCGACTGGACGAATTAAAGTTTATATTCAACAACGCGACATTCTAGCATTCTCTACTTCGAACATATGTGACCTGGGCTTAGAAATATACAATCTGTGGTTATTGAGCCATATATTCTAGGCGTCGATCTTGAATGGCCCAACGATGGGATAAAACTATTGAATGACCAAATAATCACGTAGCGATGGATTGCTTCGTTGGGTACAGTTTGGATGCGTGCCGTTCACTATGTCTGGAAGACCTCGTGATCATTCACGTTGCTGGTCGGAAGTGCTATCCAACATGACGGTGTAACGCTTTCAGTAGCAGTGGACTAGATTTTATTCAAAAAACCGTCATAGTAACTAAGTGAGAATGAGAAAAATACTTGTAACAACTCTGTACTCCATTCTACAAGCTTTTATTCTGCAAATGTTCAACACAAAGTAAATTTCCACTTCGCTTCAGTACCTTGGCAACTCGTTTTAGTATGTTTCCAACGAGAGACTGTGATTCATTGAAATAAAAACTCATTTGCGCCAGCTTTAAACTATTACGACTATCAGGCTATATACCTTGATGTGCTTGTTTGTTTGGCGAGCTAATGAACGCCGCAGACGTTTTTTATGGAATTGAGTTCAGGATTGTGGACTGTCCAATTCGAATCCTTTATCCATCGGAATCACCCAAGCCTCAGTCGTGTACGAGATATGAACTGAATATTACCGCTGGCGTATTGATTAAACCCACTCCGATCTTCCGAGTATCATTCTGGGAGTTCCCGCACGCCTGGTAGCTATCCGTATGAGCTTTCAGTCCATAATGAACCAAACGAAACATCGTTGTTGAATTCAACAAGTCTGAGTCTCAGCACATAATAATCGGTTCTCTATAGACTGCTGATTTAGCCAAATCGTCCCTGACTTTTGTGACGGTTCGATCCTGAAGTTCCTTATGACATCCGTTGCGTGGAGCTATGAGCCGATCTAGGCTCTGAAGGGCGTCTTGTTGCTTTAACTTCCAGTAGTAATTGTTATTGTTTGCCTTACCTTGACCGAGTTGCCAGCCATTTCGTTTGCTCCGTCTGTACGAGTTTTACTAATCTTCTCAAATAACGCTTGACAGCATCTCTGATAGTTTAGACAATTCCTCATAAGGCCAGTTTATTTCCTCGAGACGTTCTTTCCCAAACCGATTAGTTCACCTCTTCGTGGTACTGGGTAGACGGAGCAAATAAATAGTTGTGTTCACGCCCAGTCTTTCGATAATTACAATGTTGACTGGACAATAGTTATGAAATCTTCGTGATAACCTGATATTTGGTCGACGCTTCAGATCATACAAATAGATTGAGTTCAGTTTTTTGTCATTCTTTCGATTACTCGGTGGCCGTCACGTTTTGGAAACTGACGTCTCATGTCGGTTTTAGGTGCCTATGCTGAAAACTGGCACTCCAAACTTAAACTTATCGAAATTGACTTGAATTAACCGGATGGCTACGGAACTGCATACCTCCCACTAGAGGACAGCATTGTCCATTTTGATCACAACCCTCAAAGTAACTGACATAAACTTGTTCTCATGTACGCTAAACTCTCCAGTTGTGCAACGCCGTTTACACTGTATGTATTGAAGGAAAATCTGGAACATTTTTCGGTACTTGTGAAAGTTGAACAATTTGGTGGATTTGATAGTTCAGGGTTAGGTGCAGTGTGATTCACCGAGTGTGTCACCTATATGTTCGGCACTTTGTGAAACCGTTAGAACGAAGGGTCCACATCAGCGTCAATTTGTCATACCTGATAGTTAAAATTCAGTTTGTTGTTAGGAACTTTATCCTCCAATATGTTTATCAGGACTGTTTATCATCGAGCTTTCCCTACCAGGATGACTGGTCAATCTTGATGACAGAAATGATTGGCTTAATTGTTTTTCATAAGTATCTTTTAATACTCCCCACTCGTCCTACCATCCGCTCTATGTTTTCTCTCTCCTTGAACCGGCACCCGGATGATTCTTACCGGTCCATGGCTCTTGATTATCTGCACACAAACTTACTTGCTCTTCATTAAACACAGATGACATGAGTTTGCAGATTATCTGCGTGTATGCCAGGACATATGAAGAGTCCCATATCCTGTTCTTTCTGACTGCACACGTCTAACGTATACAACCTGTTTCACAAACCCTTCGTCTATCTTGTGAATAACAGTATGAAGATGAAGAAGAAACAGAAGAACGGGATTCGACAGACAAAACGTTGATTGCAATCAGTCAGTAAATCGGCTTAAACTGTCAGTCTGCCTTGGACGGAATTCGATCAACGAGTCCTGGAGTTAATCCTCAATCCACTTGAACCACTCGACCTATTCTTCACTGACTGTTCACGTAGCCTGCTGGCCAGGGGTATCAGTGTTTTTGATCAGGCCGATGATAGTCCGACCGTATGATGAAACATGTAGTCTTGCTCTGTTCTGTGGTCCCTACCTTCAGCTAACATTTGCACTCCTCGAGTTTCTATTCGATCCGTCAAGTGACTACAAACCGGTTGGTGATGAGTTCTGGTAAATTTAGCAACTGGTAACTGTAATGGTACCAGTGTCAATAAAATACTCTTTTTAAAACTCGTAAGCATATCCTCACACAGCGTTTCCTTCTGTGGCAGCTGCAGATCTCTGTAAGTGTCGCTGAGCGCTCGTCGGTATGTACTTTTGTGGTAAAAACGATGGACACCGGTTGTGTGTAGCTATGGTGTATACCACTTATGACCGGTGATGTCTATGATACTGGCATATTGGTTGGATTGAGTAAACATGGATGGGTCGTCTTGTTTGTAGAGTCCTCTCTGAGAAGACTAAAAACCGAAGGTTTGGCTTATCTGAACGAATGATTGCGTGTATGTGTTAGTCAAGAAATGTGTGCACACTGACTGTAAAAATGATGACCATCATAACAGGCAACAGACATTTCACCAACTCAGGTGATACCACTAAGGTGTAAACACACTCACATCACACTCATTACAGTATAGGGTCAATCTCTGTTTGTGCTTACACGTGCCTGTGTGCTAACGTTGGCACTCTTGCGTCTGATGATGCGCAAACTTAGTTGAGTCGTTGTTGCCATGACGGCGCTACAGTGGTGTTGACCAGTCCCAGTTTTAATCACCTTACTTGCCAACCCCTCCATACCTTGCCGGACCTTGTATGCGTGTGCCGGATTTACATATACAGTGCCAGTATGTATACAATAGGACCACATTCCAGTTTCAGGTTAAAAAGACTTTATGCATACGGTTGTGCGTGTATTGGTGTGTATGTGTGTGCAGTAGGCGGGGGGCAGTTTCATTTTGATTCTTCATCACAACCTTTAGAGAATTAGTTCGTCTTATGTAATCCGTAAGCATAAAGCAGTCCATCTGTTACTAAGGTCTGGAAATCGAAAGAGGTACCGCACCGACCTACTTGAATATAATTATAACTTCTCACTGAATACATTTCTGGCGATCATTCCTCTGTGGTTACTGAGCTCATAAACTGTCATCACAGTTAAGTTCAACTTGAAAACAAAGAAGAACTTGTTTACTTTGTGTCATTGTACTTCATTTGACGTTTTACCACAGTTAAGACAGTAACCAGAACCATTATTTACTTGCACTGACTATAGTGACATGATATATTTACCCGGAATCAGTCAGTGTTCATTTATGACATTCGTTCGAATTAGTTCCGGAGAAGTGTCATAATTCTTTAGTCCGTATAGACAAGAGAGACAGTGTTTGCTCAAAATGATACATATTTCCACGCTCTCCGTTAGGTTGGTATACTGATAGGGTGAATATTTGAAGCCACGCTGAGATATCTAGTCAACATTACCGGGCACATGATCAAACATTAAAATTTTCCATTATTAACGACATTCGGTGACAAGATTCAGTCTGTGGAAAAGTGGTTACCGATGCAGACTAATCAGATGGAGAGTCAAGATTACCATGAAGCCACTGTAAAAAAAGATCACCTATAACTCGGGCCAGGTTAACTACTGAAAACGTAAACGGTGGTCTGGTGCACAGTCGATTGTCAACAAGTTTAATATGATCCACACGTTACAGTTCTGTTGTTGTTGAGCTAATCTGGAACGAGATAAAAAGGCCTGTATTTGGATAGTGAAGAGAAACAAACAAAAGTAACAGAAAATATCACGGCAACTTAGCGGAAGAAACTCATTGCTAACCGCATTCTGTTTTTATCGTGTCTCGTGTCATACGATGGGACATACATTGAACGAGCTCACTTATTTGCTCAGTATTTGGCGAAATTAATCAGTTCTTGTTGAAACAGAATTTGCTCTTGGTTAATGTAGAGTTCCACTGAACATCACCTTCAGAGATGAAGTCACAATAAGGTGTTGTAAACTACGACCAGCTATCAACAGCTTGATAGTGAGCTGAATTCGGGCGAATATTTACCAACCACACAGAAATCTGTCACTGACCTAATCAGTTTTTAAACGGCTACTTCTGAAGGACTTAACAAGCAATGCTGGAATTTCGTGATCAGGTTAGTTGCTGACGTTTGCATGTCTCGCTGCCACGATGTTACTCTGGATCGGCACTTCATTTGATGCGCTGTGGGTGGTCAGTGAATGCTCCGGTGACAATTTTAAGCGTCCATTTGGGAAATCACTTTGACTTGGTCATGATAAAAAGGGTCCTGTCCCTTAGTGATGGTGCAAGCGTCTTTGGTGGGAACATGACAGCTGCAAATGATCTGGCTTCGAAACAGCATCAACTCTTGACTCTTATGTCATTATACTGAAAGGGAAATTGCATCACCCTTCTCCGATTTCTTGCGGAACACAGAAACGATCAAAAGCGGTACATTAACTACCTCTGCTCCGTATTACAAGATCTTTCGAGTGGCCAGCTGGTAACCATGCCTTTCTTCTGATTGTGGATAGGGGTTGTGGTTAGTTTACTGGCAAGCCGGAGAGAGTGTTGTTCCAGTTCAGCTTCCATCAGGGTGTCAGACAGAAGGTGATACTCAGAGATATTAGATGCGTGATAGATGAATGTCACACTGGATTGATGTGTAGCTTTCATAATAACAGGCAGAAAACGGAACATTGATTTTTGTTGCCCTGTTTTTAACGGATAAGTTCAAAGTTTGTATGCACCATCTCAATTTCCCGGAGTGTTGAATGAATCATCTCATCTGAAACGAACATGAAAAATCTTGATATGTCATGTTTAAGATAAATTGAGGAATTCTAGTTTTAGACCGTATTAATTTCCGATATCCACTTAAAATAAATATTGTGGCATTATAACGACAAATATGGTGTACTCACAGCCACTGCTGCTTAAGTCAGTTGTATTCAAATACTGTTTTCTCTGTATGGATCGATGACACTACTACGAAGTGACGATTTTCAACGGAAATCTGTAGATTCGTGTTAACAACACCTCGCATTTTCTGCCTTACTCGTCAAAAGACTATTAGTTGGGCGGTGACATTACGCATAAGGCCAACAATTACAGCTTCAGAGTTCGCATGCAACAGAATTTCCCATTTTTTAGATAGTGAGTTCCATCTTTCACTGTGTTCTCAGATATGTGTTTCATTTCGATTATGTATAGGTGGTTTGGTTATTCGGTATTCTGTGTTTTTATTTTTGTACTGTTTTATTGGTACTTGACCTTGGTGACAATTCTAATGATTACTTGTCCCCATTCTTAGTCCGCTTCCCAATAAGTCAAATTAGGATTTGTGCACCTACGTCGAGAATAAACCCAGATACTATTGCACATAGTGTAGTATGTCCTATTTCTATTCATGTAATCTACAGTTTCCACCTCAATTCATAACTTGGCCTAATCGGACCTTATCAAAATAACTTATAATTTAGTGTATTACACGAGTTCCCTGAAAGGGAGTGGTAAAATAATGCCACTTGCTTAAGAGTTGTTACGCAATATTGTTTAGTCGGTCACAAAAAACATGCTCATCCATCCAAGCCAATTTCCTTGGCACAATCAGGAAGCAAACAACTCACTTTGTAGCTTGTCTGACCTACTTGCTTTGAAGTTGCCGAATGCTCTGTATTACATCGTTAACAGTAATCACATAATCAGTATATAACATTATAAACCTACCCTTCAAATTCACATAAAGCCTGTCTGTCACAATTTAAGTTACCACTTACTAGTGTGTTTTGTTTTATCTTATAGCAAGAATTTTGTTACCCAACGAAATCACATTCCATAATATTCATTATATCTATTTAGAATTAGGAATTAAAAAACTAACTTTTACAGAGTTGAGTATCTCAGCAACAGGTTTATCATCCCATATTTAACATTATTGTTGAAATTATCGTTGGTATGGATGGTATTGTTTATCTAAGACTTAAGGTAAGTCATAACTAATCAGTGGTTGTTCTGTTCGGTCATTTTTGTCACTACATCGTGGTAACTAATCTCAGAAAATGGTGCAGTTGAACTCAAAAACTGAGATGTAATTATCTCAATGGTTGAAATGGTTTAAAACCAGATTCTGGTCATACTTTCTCGCTTCTCCATATGCCCTTGCCTTGTAACGGTGTGAAATTGCAGCCAATTTTCTATTCTCTCCTACACCATTCACGTTTCACTTACAGTTGTTGTTTTTTAATGCATACAAACTGTTTCTTTAGACATCAGTTTCAATGAACCAATAAGTATAACAATGCAGTGAGCCTGTTCCTTGCCCTCTCAAAGATAATACCTTCCTATAACCTGTTTCATTATGATGCCGCACCTATTGGTATCGAAGCCGTGCTTGAGCAAGATGAACACAATGTGTTTTGTAATTTCCATTCAACTGAATATGGATATAAAGAAATACAATGCGGAACTCTTGAATCTAATAAGCTGTTACATATTTAGATGATTATAACTCACAATTGAGTTGTTAATTGTACATTTACTTTGTTTAAAATGAATCACCTCATCCCGCCATAAGACTCTGAACTTTGTTTCCCGTTCCACAAATCGACTGTTCAAGTTCCTTTTTGGTATAGTTCAATGATAACACATTGTTCGCATGGGGTTACGGCCCATTACAAAGAAGAAACCACAACGACTTTTGTTCAGTTGATTGATTCAGCCAAGCTGCTTGTACAACCAAGTCCTCTACCATGATACCAGTCGATTCCTGTTACTTGCCTTTACTTCGATCGGACTCCCCAATCACTGATGTATGACTGGAAGTCAGTGACTTCATGTAGCTTACTGACAGGTTGCAGGGAACTTTGGTTAAATGTGGTTAAATATCACTAACAATTAATTACGGCTTTCGCATTTCCACAAGTATTCTGGCTAGCCTCTTTCGACCCGACCTGTTGGACTCGAGCTTCGCTCTTGTTATAATTCATCAACAATGCATGTGTTCAACAAGCCTCAGCAAACTTAACGATTTATGTGAGCTCAACTTGAAGAAAAGTCCTTATCATGGGGACATGTGTTGGAGGTAACATGACAGTTATTGTGCCTCCTCTCGAGGCGATCGGACAACCGGAATATTATGCACAAGCGTTTGCATGTGAGAACTCAGAGGTGCCTAATGCGAAGTCAGTGACGCAGTGGTCAGCACTATTGCCTCATGAAAGCGCCGTCGAAGTTCAACTCCTGGCAGTGACAAAGATATGCACTACTGACGAGCTGTAACAAGAGCAAAACTAAAGTCTAGTGTTTCTTGTCGGAAGTAGTCGGCTAAATTATCTACGGAAATAAGACAGCTGCAATCAATTGTGAGTGATCTTCAACTTACACATGTACACTGTGTGAACATTGTGTCAGACATGCTCACAGTGTATTGATTCCGCTCATTTTCTGCCTGCTTATATGAACATATATGTAATCCGTTTATTTCAGTGCGGACAGAATGAAATATTTCACTTGGGTAGCCTGATTGTGGTCAGGAAAAGATAGAAATATTATGAATTACATAGATGGTTTGACGATGGTGTATACAAAGTGTGTTCAGGCGCACACGCTAACAGATTCCTGGAAAGTGATGCCACTCAAAATCATGGATTTGTATTCATGTGTTTTCGGTAGTCTGCAAACTGTATAGTTCACAGCTGTCAGAGAAACTCTCAACTGAGAATGCTCATAACAAGTAGTAGCTACTTATAGTGGGAGCCACATTCTATCGAAAAAGTCCCCCAGTGGTTCAGTATTATTTAATGGCATCAAGATACATTCGGTCAAACGGAGCTGGTGAAGATAATTTTTGTACACAATCAAGCTATAAGCTGTTTCTCAGTTCGCCAGCTGCTACAGAGCTTGCATACAAGGCTGATGATTTTCTAGTTTAACAGAACAAATCTCGTACAAAAAACCACATAGAAGAGTCCGACTAAGCTGGCTAAAGTTAGGAGACAATATGACGACCAAAGTTCGCAGGTCTTATTAACTTTCTCATAGACTGTACTTACGAACTTGTGTATGTAAGGTTGACATTCACCTCACACTCACATTTAGTAGGCAGCCTTTCAGTTGAATAGTCCATTTGTTTGAACAACGCCCCAAAAGCACGTCTAGAGTTTGTAAGACCCAAAGGAAGTCAGCAACTTTGACCATGTATTCGTTAGCACCTCGGTAATTAATAGCTGATCAGTCAACCACATTAGCCAGGACAACCCGTGACCGGTTGGTGGCTGTTAAGGTCGCCAGAATACACATGACAAGTAGAAGTTATTGTTGTTTTGGCCAGAGTTGCACCCCTTTCAAAGGGTAAGCGCACTATCAGTGTGCTGTTGGTAACGGTCACGTGATTTTAAAATGGAAACAACGTTAGAACTCTTCAATGTTTACTCGTAAACGCTCGATCTACATTTGGAACTATCGGGCTGGTTATTCGATCTGCTTTCCGTCGTGTAAGAGACTGAACCATTGATCCACTATGCCGTTCATCCTATTGGTATAATTCGGTACGTCACAGTTCACTGTGTAAATTGAAATTTATCTATTATGTCAGTCGTATATGAAGAGAGGCGAGTTTTTGGTCCACACGTTCTACCATCGTAGCAGGTCAGAATTCCATTTACTTAAGTCACCAGTCACTGGACTGTATAAACGAATCGCTCCAGGTCCCGATAAAAATGGTTTACTGTCTGACTGATCGAACCTATTGTAAAACGCTCAACCATTTTTATGCCTGACTGTTACATTTTTGCATGCTTCCTTTCCACCGGACTTTCTTCGCGTCGTTGGGCTTTATGTTCGGATCGCTGTATCTTACTGCCAACCGAGCAACGCGGTTTGTCAATTCACTCGCATGCACCGTTTAACTGACTGAGCCAAACGTCAGACAATACATTGTTTACTGTAATGGACGCGGAGACAGTGGTCAAGCTGATATTATTAGCAAATATATTGTGAAATAATTAGATGAGAGAATCCTATTAGTTAGACCGTGCAGCGACGTTCACGTGAGACTTAGTGCGCTCATCCACAGCTACTCGTATACCGTACACAGTAATAAGCATTTCTCCGTTTAGGTGCGTTCCACACATTCCGGGTGAATTGACAGATAAAAGGCGAGCAAGTTGGCTTTCAGCCAATAGAAATCAGAAAGTTCTGTGAATTACAATGCTCTCGTTCACAGTTTCTACAGTTTACGAAGGCGCGTTATCTGAAAATCTACCCGCATCGGAAAAATAAAGCCAGGTGCTGCCTTTGTTGTTCTTCCTTTCCCACTATCGGACCTTTCGGTGAACAGTAATGGGTAGTGTTCATTTATCAGGTGATCATTCTGAGTGGATCTTACATGTGACCATAAGTCATTCACCTGACTGTCTGACGAAGTCACCAACCTTAGCAACTGCTTGTAATGTGAAGGATTTACCGCTGAATCCCATTTTTGAAGCAGCCACTTGGATAGTCATCCATGTATAGGTCGTTATGTAGGTAATCGGTTGAAAGAAATTGGTTTTGCATATTTACGTTCCTAATGGTTCTAACCATAAGAGCTGAACGCAAATCCGTTTTCTGGTCATGTTATCAGGTGAGAGCAAAGGACATTTTTCCTGATGACAAAGTTCCGGCACACTAGCACGTACTTGAGGACGTGTTTAATTCGTCTCACGCTACTGAACACCCATATGTCTTGACGTGCTGGGCCACCCAACCGTCATCTCACTGCGCATCTTTAGGATCACCACACCCTGATGATATTCAGGTCTACACGGAACACTTTCATATCGGAGGTTGGTGGTTTCAATTAGACTAGGAGAAACGAATTAAGAATACTTCATAAAACTTGCTACACTATGCAAAGATGAGTATCTGCAGTATTGTAACAAGCAGGCCAGACGTTCTGGTTTCAGGTACCCGCTATACTGGTAAACCCACTTTGTGCAAAGTGGACACACCGGGGGAAGTGTTCTTCCAAAATAAAGATTCCAACGATAGTCCCGGAACTGGTCTGTTTGTCTTGTTCGGTGTGGAAAGCGAATCTGTTGGCCTCAATTGTGACCGTCAGCATCAAAAGCAGTAATGTGCCGTAAATCATAAATAGACTGCTCACAAGTTCCTCCAGTGAAGCAGTCCAAATAGAAGCAGATGTAGCGTGCAACCAGAAGAACAGACAAAGACTGTGTTCAAAGATATGTTGCGTAACACACAGCGGTAGTTTAAATACAGTTGTCCTCGTTGCTCGTCTAACTGTCCGTCTATTTGGGGTCTTCGTTTACAACGCTATCGTAGCGTTCACTTCAGATTTAGTCCGTGTGCACTTGTTAGTTTCGGTCGCGCGTTACAGCATCAATCAACTAAAGTTAACCCACTGTGCACCATCATTCAATAAGGAAAACTGCTATTTCCTAGAAAAACTCCTACAGACAGCTGTATTCATTGGCTGTTCAACAACACGCAGTACGAGTGATGTGGTTAGATCATGTAGACAAAGACGAGACTGTTATTCACTTCAGCTCCCCTTGATTTTCGATACGGAGAGTGTTGGATAGTTTGTATCACACTGATGATTGTTCTATACAACAATGTATTCGATTTCTGAACACGTAACGAACACCGCTGACATTATTTTGACAACCACATTGCTGACAATGTCATCATCCGCTGGAAATGAGTTAAAATAGGCACCATCATGAATAGGTGGCCTTTCAGATAGAAAATGAGTCCAACAATGTTTACATAACAAGCGGATTAGGACATTTTTTCTTCCGCTAACCATGTGTTCTGCGTTTCTCTACAGATAACACGTGACTGTTAGCTTACTAGATTAAGTAACCATCATGTAGATTTCACTGTGGTGGAGACATGAGCGATTCAAGTTTCGTCGCCTGTTTAGATCCGGTTATGAGAAACCGTATTTTGTAGCTGAACATAGGTTAACTGGCCAACGCCTCGAAGCTGTATTGGTGCGCTTTACTGATAAAACTGACTATTCGATTTGCTTCGAGACTATGATCGCCAACCTATAGTATATTATAAGAGCATCACTTGGAACGAATCGTATCATGCGAATTCACCAGGATGTTGTGTGCAATGCAGAGTGCAGGTGCAAACGGAAAATTAATGTATACTGTAGACGGGCTGTGAGATAGTTTTAGACCATACGCACTGTGTATTTCTTTACGTTTCTGGACTGCCAGTGAAACACATTCACCCATGAACATCACTCAGTTATTATGCACACATGAACTAGACAAAGTTTATGTGATCTTTAGACGAAATTTAAAGTTTAACTGGACTGCAACAAGGGTTGTATACTCGAATATGACACGTGCTGAATCAATTGTGCTATGAAACCAATACCTTAATTGTCCTGTACTGGTTCCTTTAGAAACATTCTGAACTAGCGTTGATTTCATATGTGAAGACTTCTGTGTTAGGAACTAACCAAACGTTTAGATGAGATTGAAAATAACCTCTTTGGTGTCTGGAAGTGATTCCCCTAAGAAACGATTGATGCACTTCTTGGACTCTGGAGTCAATTGACGATCTTCTATGTGTTCACGTGTTTTCGATTTAAGGCTGAAATCTTCCACTTTTATGAGTCGCAAAATGTTGCAGTTAGCTCAGAAATAGCCTGCTTTTACTAGTTCCGTTGGTCACGTTCAAGATGAGAGCTCACCTCCATGTTGACTATCGAGTTGCGGACGATGTGTGTGCCCTTCGACAGATGTATGATCATATGAACAAGTTACTTCAACAAACAACGTATAGCTTCCAGCCACGGGGTTTGCATAATTCGCTGAGGTGATGTAAAATATCCCGGAGTAAATGGTCTACATGATTAAATAATGTTTTACATTTGGTATGTATTAGAGTCAGTAACTCGGAGTTAATACAATTTTGAGGAAGGTCATGGGCCATGTCACGCACATTTCGAGTACATTTCACGTGGGAGAAATAACACTTTAATGATTCGGTTGCGCCCACTGTGAAGTCCCCGACACAGTGGTCAACACGGTTACTTCATGCAACACCAATGAGCTCGAATAAGAGCAAAATACAAGTCTAGCGCTTCATTTTGATAACGGCCAGCTGAAAGGTCTATGGGAACGCTAAGGAGACATGACCAGCATATGCATAATAGGATTTTACTACTGG
>LUCH01005331.1:0-11256 GCA_013368495.1 Paragonimus heterotremus | reverse complement strand
CGAACATCGAGTTGCTGCTGAGTATATACTAAGTGGATATTTTTCTCATCATTCCGTCGTAACTCTTCGGTCAAGCTAATGATGGTCAGCTTTGTTCTCGTGTCACATTCTACTGCACCAAAACAACGTCGTATTTTCCTGTTTTGCTAAATACTTCTTTAATTGGTGACTTCCAGTTTCGTTTTTAGACACACCAGAGAGTTGCCTCGTTTGCTGTTCGTGGTGTAAATTACCGCCAGATTGATAGCGCGTCAAACACCACGGCTTCATCGCCTGGAAAACACAAATCCCTAATCGCCCCCCGAAGACCATTTAAGCTAGCCGCTTCTAATGTTCGAACACCTAGGGAAATAGGTCAGCAGGCATCTCTTGAACATAATTCCGAAACCCTCACCATCGATATCTGTTGTCTTGCTGAAACACAGTTACTGGATTCCAGCTCAGTGCCACATATCCGATTTCCGTCAGCCACCTCACCCAGGCGCGTGCAATGTGTGGTTGTTTGAAGACGCTGTGGTTCAAACCAATGGCCGAGACGGTGTTCACATTGCGTTGAGCACATACACAGAAAAGACACTGCTTGAGTGGATACCCGTCGACAGCCGCCTTTGAGCTGTCATGCTCGCGTCGACTACGCCTTCGGGCTAAAAATGTGCTCATTGATCTGTTGACGTTTCTTTGTACTGGGAAACCGAAATCTCCCTCGAGATCAAGTTTCTGAAAGGTCACAAAGCACACAATTCAGAGGAAATCCCTTCTGCTCTTTTTAAAGACGGAAGTCCAGTCCTAGTTGAAAAGCCAACAGCTCTGCTTCAAAAACCCTGGATCAGTGAAGCTTCTCAAAATGACTGGAGTTTGAATAACATCACTATTTTCAAAAACAACCCACGCACTTTGTGTACGAATCAGAGAAGGATCAACTTAATTCCCACTGCGTCAGGGTTGCTCGCAGTCATTGTACTTCGTAGAATGAGGGAGACAGCATATCAGTGAGGGGCAAGCTGGGCTTCGCCTCGGCCGTGGTTGCAGTGATCACATCATCAAACTCCACTAACTGCTTGAATTCCGCCAATCCATACAGAAGGCCAACAGTTTTCAAAGGGATCTTCAGTTCGGTTGACAAAGCTGTACTTCCGGACTCTCCGCCGAGGAAGTAAGCCTGAGATAAACCTGAACATCCTGAAAGCAATTTGCCATCAGACCCCTAGCAGGAGTGGGGCTTAAGGCAACGTATCGTCCACCTTTAGCATCTCACTATCATCATCAGCGAAGAGCCTGACCAGAAGCTACTGTGGCTCAAGCCGCCGCCTACCTCAACATTGGCGTGGAATATCCTAGAGGAAAACGTTATTAAGAAGGTTGAAAATTAATAAAAGAAGACTACGCGGAAGAACTTGAAATAGTGTGGATGCAAGTACGCTGTTGACTGTGACACACTGTCATATCCGATAGCGTTTCCAACCAGCGATTATGGTGATCCCGAGGATCCCATCTAGGCAGGTGACACCTACCCACCCTTCTCAGTGGAGTAGTCAAGGTCTTCATATTTCGTGACCACGTTGTTGCCTGATTACCAGATGGTTTCACTCAACTGTTGGTGGTCTCAGTACACAATGCCCAGCACGATAAACGATCAGCTAGGATACGGAGTACGTGACTTAACCATCGTAGGCTGTGCAACGTGAGTGGTTGACCAATTGATCGCACATCCCGAGCGTTCTGGAATACGCGCCGACGAACGGCGCAAACTGCTACTTCAAGACGTTGGCACTCCCACTCTTAAGTTCATTAATACCCGCGTACGTTCTGTTTCGCCCCAAGGTTGAGAAACGTGACCTGTTCGCGGCGAAGGTGTCAACAGACTTGTGTTTCACTACTGTCGTCTCTGCCAATTGATCCATATTAAGTGGAATGATCGCTCGGACGATCACATTCATCATCATCATCATCATCATCATCATAGGTTGCGAAGGCTGGATCACATACTCTGCGAGCCAGTGGGGCGTTTGACGCACCGGGCACTATGTACTGGGACCGTCGACCGCTGGGTAAAACTGCGTGGTGGTCAAGCAACAGTGTGGTCACGAAATACGAAGACCCTGACTGTTTCAATTAATAAAGTGGTAGATGTCGATTGTCCGACAGGAGTTCTCATGATTCTCTAAATCGTTGGCTAAAAACACTATCCGAGATAGAGGTGTTGCAGTTGATGGATCAATGAGTCAACAGGTTGGAGGCGAAAGTAGGGAACAGGAGCTTCTGGGAATTCTCTATCTCGATGCACTGAATCTCGAGTTCCTCACTAATGGACTGAAACGGGCGGTTAATGGTGCAGTATCTGAACTATGACAACAAAAGCTGGTCAAAGCGAGCCTTGACAATTGCTACAGAGCTAGCAGAAGCAACACGGTCTGGTACAGTGTTCCAAGCCTTGCAAACGCAATGGGAGAAAGCTGTCTGCATTCCAGCCTGCTATGTCAAACCTCCAGTTATACGACATGAACCTTCAGTGTTGTAATATTTCCCTTGTTGGGCATCAATCGGCAAGGGTGACCAGGAGACTTTACTATCAAGTCACCTCTGAGCTGACGGTACTCCTATTAACATTATCACAGACAGCAACACATCACTAGTTCACATGGATGCTTAACTGTCTCACAACCATGAAGGAAAAAGCAAACCCTGTATACGAAGAGAAAAGAAAAAAGAGGCGGGCGGGAAGGGACCTAACTAATAAAAATAGCTACGTCTGTATCCAAACATTCAACATCAAGGTGCCTACACCTTACAAACAAACAACCGAGTTGCGAGTGAAAGTTAGGCATCATCAGCTAAACAGTTTCCTTAGACTTTTCACTGCCCCGTGTCGTTAAGTGCACTCACTTCACACAACTCGGCCAAACAACGACAACATTCATGCCACTGATCGCGGTTAGCCGCCATCTAACCTAACGTCCCAGGCCACCAACTCTGTGAGTTGCGGGGACCCCAGCCCGGGAGGCAAAAGCGATCTACAGTGGCCAATCCCTACGTGAACGATTTCATTTGTCTACGCCAGATCATCATCTGTCCATCTCGCACCTGATGCCGGTCGACCGCAATGTGGACAAATAGTGCTGGTTATGGCAAATGAGTAGCCGGCATTCTTAGTACATAATTCAGTTATCTAAGTCTGTGCAAACATAAGAATTGGACGAAAGAACTCGTGTGACAATCAATAACAAACATCCGCTTCCTAACCTCCTCATTGCTTACTCGCAGGTGCCACACGATACAAGCCATTGAACGCCGACATTGGTAGTCAAATACCTGAAGACGGTTCACACCCTCTACCCTGAAAGGCCACGTTTCGCTACCGTAAAGTAGTACAGCCCTCACTGTCGTTTGATATACATGACCCTCAAGCCTCAGAGAACTACCTCTATGTCGCCATAGGTGCATCAGATTAGCGAGCATCGTCCTAACCTTGGAGATATGCGCTTCCATTTCATTCCCTACACCTCCGACGCCGTCGCTGATGCAGCTTTCCAAGTAAACAAACCGGTCAACAACCTCTATGACTTCATTATCTAACATTAAATCTGCGTAATCACATCAATCTTGCGGAAGCATTTTGCATTTTGAAGTTGCAAAGCGCATTCCGAAGTACTTAGCAGAACGCGAAATAGCGTTTGGCGTTGTTTGTGCTGCCTGAAAGTTGAAAAACATCAACACTTTGTCGTCTGCATAATCAAGATCAGTCTCTTTTTGCTAGGTAAGAGGTCCACGCCGGCATTTTGTGAGTGACAGAGACAATCCTCTATTATTTCGTCCATGATGAAATTTAACAAAAACGGCGAAAGAGGACAGCTTTGACGTACGTCGCTCATGATACTGAAACTGTCAGATAATTCACCGTAAACCCTAACCTGAGCCGAAGTATGGGAATAAATCGCCGACAGTATGTTCGCATACTTTGTCGGTACACCCCTGCGTTTAAGCGACTCCAAAAGATCGATCTACTGAGTCGAACGCACCCTTTATAGTCGAGAAATACGGTAATTGTTGGTCAATAGTACATATGACGCTGCTCTAAAATTTGACGAAGGGTAAAAATGTGATCTATACATTCCCGCTCAGGGCGAAACCCTGCCTGCTCTTCCCTAATGTTTACCTCACGAGCTGTAGTGAGTCGACAGGTATAATGGATGCCAGAACCCTGGTAATGACTGGGATCAAACAAGTTCCCATATGGTGTTCACAAAAGCCCCGGGCTTCTTTTTCAAATATGGGAACTATTATCGAGTGACCCCGGCACGGAAGAATGGTCTCCGTCATTAACACAAGTTGAAACAGCTGAATCAAAGCCTCAACTAACAACTTCTCTACCTTCTTTAAAAAGTTTCGGCACGAGATCATCTGGACCAGCGGCCTTATTACGATTGAGAGCCGATGGGCAATTGCGAACCTCCGTCTCAGTGGGTGGTTCCGAACCTACCGACCAGGATGTTACTTCAGATGTTTGTGGCGGCAACACAATGGAAGCAGGAGGCCAGGTAAATTGACCCTTGAAGTGTTACGCCCAACGCTCAAACCTTCTGGACTCAATATAGATTAGTGTGCCAGCTGTTTCGCTGATAGCTTCACTGACAGATGGTCACCTGGGACCAGTAGCATGGAAGAGCCAAAGAGTTTGTCGGTGTTCCATGAAGCAGAAAGAGGTTTCCATTTCCTTAACTTTCTCCAATAATCAAGCCTCATGATCAGCGATTTGGCTATGTTTCAGTTTCCTACGGATATCACTCTTATACTTGTTATGTGAACTACCAGGAGGAGTGTTCCGTCTAGCTTTTAACAACTCCAGGGATTTCGCTGAGCTCCAATGTTTGTTTAACCCATGTACCCCAGTGCCAAATGTTACGGAACCTGCCTCACGAATGGCCTGTGAGAACTTAGGTTAGCGGCTATTAGGATCTTCGGAGTGGGAATTACTAAGGCAACTTCCTAAGCTGGTTTGGTACTTATGCTTTACTGGCAGTATAGTCAGTTTCTCAACAGTCAGTCATTGTTGTCGGTGAGGTCGTTGCCTAGCAAAAGTAAGAACAAAACGACAACGTATCAACGCATGATCTGTATCCAAGTATTTACTCCAATAATAACGACAGTCTTGAATGGAACCACGCCACCTATAACTAACAGCTATGTGGTCTATCTGAGACCAGGTCTGATTCGGAGAGGGCGGGAGCCAAGTATAGCAATGACGTGCACGATGCCTAAAACTAGTGCTAGCTAAAAAATACTCTATGCTCAGTTCACAGCTGCAAACAATCGCCCGCCATTATCTGACAGATATGACGCTACCCCAAACCTGTCACCCAGATGAGATTCAGCCTCACCAAGGCGGCCGACCTGGGCATTTATATCTCCGATCAGTACGACGTGTCGACCGAAGGAGAGAGGCGTCATCGACGCCTACGTCACTACAGTCAGTAGGAAGGTAAGTATACACAATGAATAAGTTTCTGAAAGTCTTGCGTCCAGAGCTGACCTTAACAGAACTTACTAAGGTGACGGTACAAAGTCTACCGTTAACAGGAATTCAATCTACTAATGCGGTTGTAGTCATCGTGCTAGTGACTATACCTACTCCAGTCTGACCTGTAACAGCGGCTGTGGATTTACCCGAAGTGTATAACTATTATCGGGTAGACAGTGCCTGTGCTGTTAGTTCCATACTTTGACTACTGTCATGGATTCTAGTCTCCGAGATACAGAAGACATCGACATGTAACGAGTCTAACGTCCGTGCGAGAGCGGCCTGCTGACCTATTTGTTTTAGCGTGTGAACGTTGAAGGCACCTATATTACTTCGCATCTTAGGTTTAAGCAAGGGACGAAGGAGACCTGAAGTTGAATGGTAAGTGATGGAACTTACCGGCTCAGTGTTACTGTGATTAGCTATATTTGTTGTGGGACCCGTAGAGTAATTATCAGAAATGGAAATCGTGAGGGGCCTGAGGGCTAAGTCTGATAGAACAGTAGGGGAGGGTCAGCAGTAGCATGTCTTCGCCTATCCACTCTGTTGTATGTAGTAGAGAGTGTGACCAGGTTTATACTGCGAAACGACCAATGCAGTATGGAATTACTGGTGTTGTGATTACTTATAGGACGGCACTCTAAAGAGTACATGTTCAGAGACAGCAGTCTTTCTTCATATGGCTCAGTGTTCATGCACAGTTTCTAGGAACAATTTGTCCCTTCGGAGATACGGTGGCCAGATCACACCTTCATTTTCAAGATGCGGTCGAACGAAGCTGTTATAAAGAAGCTAAAAACAACAAGGATAGAAATGGTCTAAAAGACGTTTCAGTAACGCGAATATTTTACCAGCCTTTTTTTCATTCGCTTCAACGTTCGGACAGCGTGATAGTGTGGGCGAAACAATGGTTCTTAAATCCTCGACAAGAACTGTCTGAAGCGGGTGGCTGTAAAGGTGATACATAATATTTCGAGAGCTTCCATCAAGCTTAACTTTACACTTATCAGCATTAAAGCCCGGTGGGTTTACTCGATAACAATCGAATGGAATGTCAAGGTCTTTTCGATGAATAAGAGAGTCGTCGGTAGTGTTTACGAAACGCCAAAGTTTGATGTCTTCAGTGAACGGCAATAACGGGGAGGTGATTAAAAGAATGAGATCGTTGATAAATATCACAAATAGAAGCGAGCCAGCAATTTGACCTTGAAGTACCCCTCCGAGGATAAGCTTGTTCATGCGCACCTATACAGACGACTAACAAGATATAACTCAGCCCGCTGAAGGAGGTTGTCTTGTACCTCACAATGGTGAAGCTTACTGACTAAAACAACATGGTCTACGCGGTCAATACCTTGGCAAATTCGAGATATACGACACTAACTCCATTGTCCTGGTCAACTGTTTTGGTCTGCTGATCAGTGGTTATCGGCAGATTTGAGGTACACGAACGGCCCTTGCTGTACGTTAGAGAAGAAATCATGAAAGGTGAGATGCCTATAAGGCGAGTCACGCACGAGCGCCTCCAAACATCTCGAGACGCTCGATAACAAAGCAACTGATCTGCAATCACTGGCATAATTACGCCAATCACCCTGAAAATGTGTAAGATACTCGTGAGTTTCCAGCCGTTAGACATTGTTTCCTGGGAGATGGACTGCGTAAACAGTAAGCCACGCATGTCAGCAAGCTTCTCAATTACTTCACGCAAGGCTCTAGGAAGTATACCGTCTGGGCCACGCGAGTTGTCCTTAAGGCACCAGAATTTAGCCAACACCGACGTATCCTCAGTGCAAGTGACATCAATTTCAATGTCACGGCGAACCTGAGGAACCGAAGGCAAATGCGCAAAAATGCTGCTGTAAAAATCAACGACGACATCAGCGGCTTCGGTATTAAAGCTAGTAAGTCCTGATGGGTCGACGAATTCACGAACCCCGGTTTTCATCATGCGGGTTGATGATACTAATTAGAACGGACTATTTAATAGGACGTTGTTGATAACGAAAACGGTCTTCTAGAACCAGCGATGTACACCGATTTCTTTAGGGAGCGTGTATGTTTTGGTCAACTTCACATCGACAGTACACCCAAACATACCGTTTCTTCTGAATAGGTTAGAGTGCGCGTGTATGGTTGACTTGGAGGCTTGGTCCGTCTGATGCCTGACAACGGTGTAGACTCATCAACGGCTGTGGAAAGAACGGTAGTAGGCTTCTCACAGAGATCGTCACCAGGATGAAGAAGAGTAAAGCTCATCCATGACTGCGTTGACAAGTAGCCACTTAGTTTCACCATATCCATTTTACGAGGGTTTCTGTCATTAGTAAAGGTTCAACAAATCAGGTTAGTGCTGCAAATGAAGTCAAATAAGACGAGTGTGTGACCACAGTCCAAATGGTGCGGTGATTTCAAAATTATCAGTCATCAACTCTTCACTGGTGAACATGTGGTCCAGCCACCACAGATCATGACCAGTACGCCACCGAGTGAAACCATACATGTGCCTCGTGAAGCCCAGTGACCCAACTGTGTGAAAAAAGCGTGCAGACATGGAATTTTCGGTGCCTGAGCATGCGAAAACTGGAAAATTAATTCCAAGTAAGTTGAAACCACTAATTAAAAGAAGATGAACAAATCCTAGAGTGGGCAAAATTTCCAACGCAGATGATGACTGTCTTTTGAATTGTAGGAAGATGGAGGACGACAGATCACCCCTATTAGCCAAAGATCGGAACCACTTAGGCGAATTGGGCACCAAACGGTTTTCGGAATCGCATCAAGTACTGACTTGTTGTAAAGGAGGACCTAAAGAGATGTGGATATAGAGGGCCGAGCCCCCTCCTCTACGTTTACTTATATCAAGGCGGATAACCATATTGTCTAAGGCGAGCTCACAATCTAGAGAGAAAGTACCGCGCCAAGATTCCGTTACGGCGACAATCCGGGGATTTGTGGAAGAACAAAGTTGGCACAGTTCTCGTAACTTATTTACTAAATTAAATGTATTCGTGCACATGCACCTCAAACAGTCAATGGTAAACGAGTGAATGAGGTAGTTAATTCACAATGCAAAGACGGTGGAGATCACCTATTCCACAGGAGCAGGGTGTAGTAAGTTCTTCGAAGCCATTATATCCCCTACAGGCACCTCAAAGCGACTGGTGTGAGGGAAATGACTAGCTACTAATAAATCCCGTTCTTCTTTGGAACGACCGAGTGAAACGAAATACTCCCGGGGATAGAGCAACGTCGACGGCGGAGCCGCTCCAGTATGTGTGATGCTATCTCTTGTGAGGTGACAGTAATTCTGAAGAGTCGTGGTCGGGTTTCGCGCGGCTTGGGCTTGGGGTACAAGATGCGGTGAATATGTTCAGCTTGGACGTTAGTTCAAGTGCATCTGACAAGAATCGCCACTGGCTGCTGTTGTGATCCGCGTCGTCGTTGAGAGAATAGGGGGAATACCTGATAACAACACCAGATCGATCAGTGGTCCCAGAGTCCTTCTTAACGAGCCTTCTCCTCTGTCGTCCAATCCATGGTGCATCGGGGACACTCGAGCCCCACAGCCGTCCAGAAGTTTATATGCCGCTAGGAGAACGTTTTCCGTCAAATCAGATGTCGAAAGCACGACCCCTGCTAGCCGCGGTTAATGACACACCAGTTGCAGGTCTTCTGCTTAATCTTCTCTTATTAACTTCGAAACTTTCTAGCAACGTCTTCTGCCGGATCATTTCGCGTCACTAATGGATGCAAGATTTAACGTAAACAGAATCAACGCATGACGTTGTTAATCAGCTCACGCGATTTATGGATTAAATAAGGGGCGTCCATATTCCTGTGACCAACATCTCCCTGTGCTACAGCACGTGAAAGAGATGGTGCTACACTTTTTTCGTATGAAGGGAAAAGGAGGTTGAGTGACATCGAATTTGAGAAATCAGCTTCAACTCGTGTTCAGCATCATTGTCGACACCAACTGGAAAGTCAATCAGATTCCCGATTGGTTAAAAAGGTGAGGATGGCCATACGGCTGTACTGATTTAGAAAACAATGAAATGTAGAAGGGAAGACAAGAGCAAAATAGTCCTCGGATGGTTGACGCAACGGGAAGATACATCAATGTAGATACTGAGACTTCCAAACTTAGTGTCGGCGGGGCTCAAAATCTCCTGAAAAATCGTTTGAGCCTCAAATGATTCATTAGAAGCACACCATTTCCACTATCGTTTTGCGAACACCATTTTGTTTTCGGTGACGTTCAGTATTATAAAACCTTTTGCTAGTGGAAGCGTGTATGAACACTGGGGATGTTGGTTGCTCGCTCAATGACGTCCGAGATCAGGTTGCACAGGACTAGAACGGTTAGCACCAACCCACTGCCCAGAATTCTCGTACCAGAATGTCAGAGAAATAAACCCAAAGCTTGAATGACCTGAATGGGGGACCTTTACGGAATCTCACGTGCTCGGTTCTACAATTACAACGAAGTTCCTTGGTTACCAAGATAATCCACATGAAAAACAAAGGAAAGGGACAGCCATGGCAAAATTCCCCAGTGGTTGTCTATGATGAATGACACTTGTAAGCATTTCTCGGGGAGAGATGACAAACACGACAGACAGGTTGTAATGAACGCAGCTTTGGCGGCATCTACCTAACCTTCTAAGAAAGAAGTTTTACCTCACTTCATAACTAAAGCAGATAAGATAATAGTGAGATAACTGTTTGGATCCGAACAAGGTGAAGCCAGGCGTTTTGTGTGGCTACAGCAGTTCCCGTTACATAGTTGTCAACACATCAGGCGTTCTATGAACACGCTCACAGGACGAATTTATCCGTCTTGTGACTATGTATGTATGACCATGTTTGCATCAGTACTCGTACAACCGGGTTGGCGCCATCCGAAACGGACTAGCCTGTCACAGTGATCAAAGCCAAAGGACACCTGCGCTTTAAACCATCACCCCAAGTGGCTTGCGCTGCACTACTTGGGGTATCAATCACACACCACGTATCCGGTGTAAACCCGAAGGAATAAGACCAGTAAGTGTGTGAGTGAGGCCTTTGTGTCCAGCTGGCCAATGCTGGTTAACCAATCGAATGGCTAGCAGGAAAAGGAAACCCTCATCTCTCGGAAAATAAACAGAGAGAGACTGCAATGACAAGATCTATACTGAGAAGAAAGATATGTGAAGTGTAATGCAAGAAGCATTTCAGTATACGAGTGCATGTTAGTGCATTCTAGAGAGGATAAAGGTGAAAAACAAAATTCAAAACTGGACTACGAAAAGATCAGGCGAATGATTCATCATTCAATATACCAACAAGGCTCAAGTAAAGAATGGCGGAAGACCGCAAACACTCAATTCAATTCGCAGGACAGGTGACGATCAGCAGCCAGAATGTCCAGATTCTTGCGTCGATAAGCCCGAGGCCTTCAGCGCTTCGACTTCAATTTTTCTGATTTCAACGTGAGGTATCCATTCGCGACCTCACTACAACAGAGGTAAAGAGCATCAACTGGAGTATACTTCTACAGAACTGTTGCTTCTCCTCGTGAGAAATCACACACACATGGAAACGCTTCAGCTTGCGAACTGAAGATATGCAGCCATACCTATCATTGTTTTTGAATGGTTTTTTGAATAAGTGCAGGTAGCTCTAAATTTGATTCAAATTTTCTCGCTGTTATTGTTCACGCATTTTTTGCTCTACTGGTGCCCCGTGCATCAAAAATT
>LUCH01005329.1:6578-42893 GCA_013368495.1 Paragonimus heterotremus | reverse complement strand
CTCAATTTATTTTTCGATAATATCTCGAAAAATAAATCATTTTGGGGGAAAATAGACTTTCCCCAACAGTTTGTGGATATGGCCCAACGATGTGTCGTTTGCACACCTCACTCTCTGGCTTAACTTTTGGATCACCCTACCTTAAGGCTTGTGACCAAACAGTCCAGTGAGAAACCAAAACACCGCATTCTTACGTTGTGTTTATGAATCCTTTTATTGGCTACCTACCTGTGGAACGTCGATGATCGTGTTAGTCTCACTAACTGGAAATCAGGCGATTCATCAGGGTGGCAGCCATTTGGACGATCGAGTTGTGGTTGACATAGGGTCATTTAATTAAATGGTATAGTGGGGGCGGATGCTATTTAATTCTTAGTTGTAACTGTTTTTTTTCTGTTATCTGTGGGCACTGAAGTATTGGTTTACTGGGTTTTTATGATGGAGTTTGTGTGTGTGTGTGTGTTTATCTTTAAACTAAAGCGGCTTCCTCATCCTGTGAACATTAAGCATCTCAGTATCGAATAATAGTCTATTGCCATCAGTGGTGATGGTGTCGGATATTTCAAATCGAGTGTAATTTCTTCATCAGCAAAATGTATCAATAACGAAAAAAGACATTGCAGAGCGTTATCATTTCTCTTACTGTTTTCAGTAGCAAACGTACAGTGTTGGAGAGGGAAGAAATTGCAGCGACCTGACTTCACGTTTGGGAGGGATGTTATTGATTCCGTGACACATAAACGGCTTGATTCACTAGATTATTCACATATGGGGTCGCACGGCGAGTATCAATTAGTTTTGCTTAGAGGATCACGAGCCGCCCGATGTTCGGACTAAACAACAACATCACCCACAATTCATAGCAGCTGTCGCACTCGTAGATTTTTCAGTCAACCCCTTTTGGAAAGAAGCAGTGTCTTCAAGGTCCGCTCTCGTTAGAGCTCATTCGTAGTGCATATCTTTGTCACGGATAAACGGGGACTAGAACCCCGGCCACTCATTTTTGAGGCAACCCGGCTGACCACTGCATCATCACCCTCATATTAGACATGACTGAATTATCATGTGCAAACGCTTTGCCACTTTCTTTTGTGAGTAATGCTCAGATAGCCCGATCGCCTCGAGAGAAGGCATAACATCTGTTCTGGCAACTCCGATCGATTCCCCAACGATTAGGACTTCTTTCCAAGTTGAAGTCACAGAACGCGTCGACTTACTGAGTGATATTCGGATTGCTGATAAGCATGCGACAGCTGCGATGAATTGTAGATGTTCGAGTTCTATTAACTAAAATCCTCTGCTACATACAACAACACGTCAAAAGAGTTGACTGCATCATCTACGTAGCCTGTTCCCGTAACATACGTTGCAGTGATTTCGGATCACACATTCTGTTGCATCGTCTCACGCATTAGCCACCTTTTGTCGTAGACTTTGATCTACCGATTTAGACGTCGCTGCGTCTGCAACTGAACTGTTGGTATACACGAGAGGCAGAGTATTCTGACAGGGTCCAATTGTAAACGAACTGAGAAATTCTTCTAGTCTAAGATAACAAGCGGAATATAGTCGTAGGGTAGACTGTGATTTTCGACTTGCTTTATACGGTCGCTTTTGAGTTGTAGGTTATCTACTTCTTAGGCACTGTACAAACAGCAATCTTGATGGGTCATTTTCTGCTATGAGCGTTGGCAACAATCGAGGTATTCGATTACGAGCTAAATCTTTTCCAACACTTTCTCCTTTTGTTGCTGCCAGTCGTCAATACAGATCTGTCGGACTGTGTAAAACGGTGTCCGCACCAGACCCAGTTCCTAGGCAAATGACGAAAAATGCAAATATGCACCACCACATGTGACCTTGCGGTGCAGTGTGCATTATAGAGTACTTTTCCGTCGCTCAAGGAATGAAGTATCTGGAAAACTTTGACCGTCATTCTGTTCGTCCCCGTGAGAAATAGGGGCTTCGGATGAAGGGAATACATAATGTTTAAAGTTGTAACAGAGTGCATACGGATAGTTCGAATCGAACTATCTACACACCACCTGTAAGGACTGATACCACTCGTGACATCAAACTGTTGCAATTCAAGCATTCCTAACAATGTAACCGTTGACCTTAATCTCAATGCATTACTCACCGCTGCACCATCAATTTGTATGTAAGGTAGTCCCTCGAAATCAAAACAGTTATCCTTTGTATTCGCATTTTCTGGAAAGCCAGGTAGTGTTCGCACGATTGCTGATGCATAGATTTGACTGGCATTTGTACGAACTGTCGACCATTTTCGCACGAAATCATCATTGCCTCAGGGCATCAGGGTGCTATTGTTTATTTGATCGTACATTCTGTCAGGTTGCCCGTGCATATTTGATAGGCCAGTTCTCGAAAGAGGAACTTTACATTTCGACGCAATAGGTAGAACCCTCAATTGTGCTCGCATAAGCTGAATTGCCGTCAAATCCTACAAGTGTTTGAGACTATCCGCGGAAATTACGCGTTCTTCATTCGAACCATCCAAGGAATCCTAAACACCGTGTAGTTTCTTAGCTCCTTTATTCTGCTGTATATTTTTGACAAAGTTATCAAACTGTATACCACATATCAGCGAAAGCTTATTGCGTGTAAACGCAAAACATGGTCGAGTGTCAAAATATTTTTTAAATCATCCCTATGAAGTGTTATTCTGTGAATCCTCAAACCCAATATAGCTGCTTTTGTTAAGCTACTTCTGTTTCAAAAGCGGACAGTAAACTACTGACCAGAATCGATTAAACCGTACGTAATCTTTAGGAAACCCAATACTTGTACGTCATGTTGTCGTTTTACATCGCGGTCGTTAAGCAGTCCAGCGCTTATGTAGCAGCTGCAACGAGTCCTTCGCTCGAAAAATTTAAAACATCTAGTTCTCTTAATTAACTTCATCATTAACCGAAGAAGACACGATATGATGACCTTTCGTTTGCCGTCTTCAGTGATGAACTACGTTGGCACTATTGTTAATGTATGTGTTTCGTTCGACGGGGACATGAATTTTCGAAAAATATATAATATCTTCATTCTAATGTTTTGCTGTGTGTTTCTTATGATATTCCTTGCATTACCTTGTCAACAAAATATTACTAATTCAGAGATGATCCTACGGGTTGTCTGGCTAATCTCATCAATATCCGGTCTTAATTTATTTTTCACGCTTATTTTCCTATATTTCGTTAGTTGTATTTCCACTCTGTCGGGCATCGGTCCGCAAATAGTACTTCTGGCATCGTTGAAATCTCAATATGTGAATACTTCAGTATTCAATCGTAATTTGTGACATGAGTTTGTTGTGTGGAGGCCCTATCCCAATAACGTTTTCTGCTGTCCACATGTACTCATCAAGTGAGCTCGCATAGTTGATCGTCAATTTTTACATCCCACTGTCCATGGTTCTTTCGCGATCCATCCATAATTAATCAGACATGTCTGATTGCCCAGCACGTTTACCAGTCCGCATAAGTTCTCCAAATACAATTGCTAGATACGGTTGCTCCATTTTTCACTTAATAGAACTGTACCTAATCGTCTGCATCCAAAATGCATGTGTTTCCATTTTCACACACACCTTTGTTTACCTATGTTTGTTTTCTGTGTTTTAATAGGCTGGCGAAGAAGCTGATCCGAAAATTCTGCAACCCTTCTATTCCTGCTGTGCGCGGACTAGCACCGAGGCCACTGAAGATGTAGAACGGAAAGAATTTGAGAACTCAGAGGACGGTAGTGATAATCCCTCCACTGCGGTCAAAAACCATAAGATCAAGAAGGAAGCGAAGGAACTGAAGCAACTGATTAAAATGTCCGGAAACACGCGTGAGGCTGGACAGAAGAAAAAAGTTCGTACACGATGTGCCTACTGTGTTGCACTTCGGGCCCTGAGCAGTTACCAGGCCGCATTGAATCACGAACGTTTGAAATCGGGTACTCAAGCCATGATAGAACAAGAAGAATTTGACGATCACCAATCGGATGAAATCGGCTCTGGTTTGGTTCTGGGCAATCCTCTCCTGGTGGCATTAACGATCGTCTGTCATCAAACGACAAAACTTGTTGGTAAGGCTCCTGTGGCTGATAATCCGTCGATCGGCAAAGACTGGCCTAGTCGTGCGCGACGTTTTGAGGCTTTGTTTCGTCAAATGGGTAAAGAAGTTATGGTGAGTGATCGGTAAAATTTGAAGAACAGTGATGGACCGTTTGGTCGTCATGGCATCGTTTTCTTTTCATTTTTTTGTTGCTCAACCACCATGTGGTTGTTGATCTGTATGGTTGTTGGAAGCTGGTGCTCACGTGTGTTTGTACTATTTTCATAAAATGCGGGGTGGCTGGTCAGCTACTTATGACTCACTGTGCGCACCCAGACTGCGCTGTCTTCTGCTAGATTACATTGAACTGGGCGTTCGCTGTAGCCCTGCTTGTCTGTACGACGTGATTTCCCCCTAGGTCAATCCAGCACGGTATGACGTCATGTGTCTGAATGCCCTTTTGTGGTTGATGTTTGCAGTTCGATTTATATTATCTGATCGCCTTAAATCAGCGAAGAATTCGCTGTGTCACGGAACGTGACCTCGACCGAATCAAATGATCCAGCGTGAATATGAAAGCCGTATTTATCGAAAAGTTATTAGTGAGAAATATGCTCACCGGGATGACGCAGACGTCCAGTTTGGGAGATCCACAACCCCTGCGACAAAATTTCCGAAACTCATTGACTGCCTCACTCTGGCTGAATCTGCTGAGAAAGTAAAAACTGCCTGTTCCCTGTTGGTTCAGATTGGTAGTCTTCCGGATAATTTCAGATTCACTTTAAACAACGAGCAATTTTGTTTATTGGTTACGTTTAACTTGCGATACAGAACCTTTTTCAGATCAGACGAATCTTTTTCGAGTTCAGAGGTGGGATCGAAGCAAACTGGATGTGAGTAACCAAACGAATCCTGTGGTAATAAATCGTGTGCCAGTACTGTGTCGAATTACAGATAACGGTAGGTCTGGACACGTGAACAAGAAAATAAATGAAATCGATGTAATCACTTTGGTTTACTGAATGGTCCATTCATTTTTAGATGAAAGAAAGAATTATAGTCCTGGTCCACAGAAAACATCAACCCATCTAGTTATCAAGGCAAGTCATGTTGTATCATCCAGGACTGACCACCGGATACTAGAGAGATAAAAACTCTTGATTCTATTCACAACGCATTTGAATTGTCTCCGGGACTACGCCTTTCTGTGTAGTTCTACACTCCCATCCACTTACTTCAACATTTTCCAGATCACTTTCATGACCTGATTTTAACACTTGCTCGGCAGCCACGGAGTCGATGATCACATCTTGCTATTCAAATCGAATTCGATGTTCAACCGATGATCGACCATTAGTATTCTCATTTATTGCGTGTTGTGTTTAATATAACCCCGTAAACAGCCGTTACGTTTAATCCTATATACGCAATTACCGTTTCGTCAACGATAAACGATCTCGATAGTTCGCCACTATTGTCCTTATTCGAAACAACCCTAATACCTACCTTCCCAAGATCTACCGTACTTAGCAATTCGAGTTTTGATCTCTTACTGTATACATTTGACCCATGACTTGTGGACTTCTGGTTCGTCCAGGTACTTTCCTCTAGTCTGCCTAGATGCTATCTAATTTGTTACTGGTCCATTCTCTATGAAGAATCTGTTGTGTCAGAAACGAAAGACTACCAATTTAAAAAAAATCGCCGATTGTTTGCAAACTGTCCTGAAATTTCGCATTTTCGGTCAGTCTCAAGCATCTTCCACCACCTGGTTCGCTGGTCAACTAATTGCAGAATACATAGGTTTCATGGCTGGATAGTTTGAAGCAATGATGCCCATGTGTGAGCTAGAAAAAGGCGAGTGGTAAAACTTAGTTCATTTGCTCCCCCTCAGTTATTACAAAGAATGTGATACAATCTGTCTGTATTTGACAAATATAGAAACCAGGAGCGAAAACATGCTCAGTTGGGACAAATCGATGAACTGCTGGAGGACGTGGTTGTGTGATGTTACTGTACATTGTTTTCAGGGTTCGAAATAGGGTGTGATGAAGCAGAGGGTTATTTGTCCAAGAAACTGAATAGGTTAACCATTTGTTTTCCAATGCGGAACTGGCTTTGTTCGCGAGATTGTGACGATATCCATACGTTTTGGTTTGTGTCATGGTCTTGGGTGGTACATTATTTGGGAGGTCACATTTGCGTCTACTTTTTGACTCCTGATGGCGTTAGTAGCAGTTCCGTTTGCCGAACCGGTCAGCTACTAATGCGTGCTCTCAGTTGCCTTGACTTTCGGCTGATATGTTCGCTCGTCACTGGTACAAACGTAACCGAGGCTTAGGTGGGAGTTGTGAACAACTTTATTGGGTTCTTCGTGAACGTCGGTTTCATGCTTCATTGATATACTTTTGCCTAACCCTAAGTGTAGTACGGCATCTTTGTGACATATTTTTTAGGACATAATTGATTACCCACTGTTTCTTTCAACTTCCATGGTTGGTAATGTATATCTGTTCAAAAACCAAACAGGATTATGTCCAAATTTCTACCACACCGTATAAGGGATACACAAGCTTGAAAAACACTGTTTCTCGAACCATCAGATTGCTTGAAAGCTCAGATGTATCGACGGGACCTAAGCCCAGACGAAATACTATGGGCCATGAAACGTCGACTAGGTATAGTCTCGAACACGCAACGAAACCTTAAAAGGGTCACACAATCAATTTTTCTGTAGTGCTTGTTCAGTTCCCTATTGTTCAGTCATTATGAATCAAACACTCAAGACCCCCATCACCGCAACTGTTATTTCCTACTACATTACTAATTATTACTTTCCTATCACACCCCCATAGTGGTGTTTTGCGTCCTGTTCTGTCTACACTATCCCATCTGTCAGCGAGTGATCAAAGTGCGTTACAAGGCGATATGATCCGGCAACATTATCGATGTTTTTACCGAAAGCGGAACCATCAGGTTGACCGAGATCAGATAGTCACAAACATTGAATGAAAAATGAACACACATGTGTGCATACAGGCTTAGTGGACAAAAAAAAGCACTGGAATACCTTATGAGTTTAGTGGTAACGTTTACCTGTTATATGGAAATTACGTGAACTTTGTATAACAAAACCAAGGATCCGGTACAGTCGTCGAATATGTCTTTGCCCCATCTTAACATTTTCATCCTTTGTAAATAGCTTCTGTCATATTCACCGTAGCAATTGATTAGAGGCGAGTGAAGTTCCCTTGTACAAGACTTGGCTATTATACAACTGTCGTTATGAATCGAACTACTTTATTTAGCAGGGTTCATTAGTTTTGACCAATACAGCCTTTACACAGCTCGTTCTTGATCTATCCTGCTGCCTTGATGTGGTGACCAGGTTTGTGCAATACATTGATTTGGAAGGCTATGCTGACTTTGGTCTTTCTAGGTACAGCCTTGTCAGGCAGATCAAAGGTGAGCAGTCAAATGAAAAGCGGTTGCAGTCAGAGGATTGCATGGCACACTACTAATTGCCTAGGGATACTTCGGTAGTGAGGTACCACCCTATGAACATACAACAGAACTGGTTTTATGGTTACGGTAATGCTGTCTTCTGAAAAAGAGGCAGTGGGTTAGATGTATTTTGAAACAGACAGAGCAGCCTGATCACCAGCGGTTGACCGTGGTCGCCAGTGCATTATCCAATACGGTCGGGAAACTTTTGGTGTCATTGAATTGTGTAATGTAGCATAGAATGCATCGACTGCGCTCGGCAGTGATCACAATCAGACAGCACCATCCTATTCACTGCCCCCATCGGGCTAAGCATGCCTTTCATTGCCAGGTGACTCGGATTGCTGAGCCACTAACTCAGGGCAGTGTCCCCCAAAGAAAACCTAGCTGCTGTCGACTCATCAATCAGCCATTTGAGTCAGCGACTCGATGTGAGGTTTCTCAGGTTAACCTCTTCTCGCGTCATAAACGACCGGCAAGTATCAGAAGTTTTAGTTTCCCTAACAGATCAAACCACTCATTATCGCTTTTTACCTTCTCTGTACAGTTTGCCGATGCTGGGCCATGTGTTGACTACATGCATGCTTTCCCTATAGTCTGCATGTTTCAGATTAATCGTTTCCCGAATTGGTCATCCTATGTGGTTAAGGATAAGTTGTCGTGGATTTTTTTTATACAGAGCGAACGCCATTCTCGTTCGATCATTGCTTTCCTGTTTATGTAGACTTTCCATCAGGATCATTTGATAACAATCAGTAAACTCTAGTTTCTCTTCTGTTATGGTACATTAGTAGTCCCTATCCTTGTTACGATTGGGATTCTAACTTTGGACAGATTTTTCATGAAACAACCATGTTAACCTGCAGGCCACTAACCTTACATTGTGCACTGCCGAATTATAATATCTAATCGCTTATTGGCATTCGTTTTTATACAGTGCTCACGTTACCGGCTCATTTCAAGAGAAGGCATTGTAACTGTCCTCTCACCCCCGTACTGTGTAGGAGACAATGCTGTCTGATTATTTATCCACATGGACGTTTTGTACAATAGGAGTCACGTCATGAGTATCCATTCCTATCCCAACTGGTTTGATTTTTGTAACTGCTTGACTATGACTTTATTGTAACCCAAGGACAATGATGTGAACCACCAATCATATAGCGGATTCAGACTCCAGTTATCACGGCTGTTCTTATTTGGGTTTATGCAGCCTGACGGTAATCAGCATACATAGAACATACTGTGCTGCGTGGATGTAAAACCTTCGTACAACTACCTAGTCTTTGTTTGTTCAATTTTATGATTTACGTCTATTCTTTCCCTGTTGTTCAGTCATTACGAATCATGGATTCAAGACCTTCACCACCGCAGTTGTTATTTCCTAATACATCACAATTTTCTTCTCCCTCACCACACCCACTATAATGGTGTCTTGCGTCCTGTTTTGTCTACACTGTCCCATCTGTTAGTTGACCAGCCGGACACTATCTCTAACCAAGGAATGGTGGAACATTCATGATGATACAGAACAGTTTGTCATCCGCCTTCAAGCCACTTGTCCTACAGATTTGGCTTTCATTCACTCTCATGAGGTGAGTACTGATCCTATGCTGTCAGTCAAAACTGATCACTCTCCATTAGAACATTCTTTGACAGTCGATTGTAGGCTTGTATTCGAGTGAGTGAGTGAATTTAGAATCTGGGTCGTCACGGCATCTTCAACTTCAATAAGGTGGTCAACAGTAACCGTGTGGATTACAAAGTCTTGTCCTCAGAAGGGTTGTTTCTATCTCTATTTTTTGTTGTTGTCGGATAACTCTACACCGTTTCTGTCATATTTTTCACAAAGTTAATTAGCAGTATTTTGTTTCACGTCACAGATGTTTTTTTGTTAATCGATTTGCCTGATCAATCCTAGTCACGATTGGTCGACTGCTGTCTAATGAGTGCAATGGCTGAAGTAACATATACAGCTCTCTACCGGCTGAGCTACAAAACCACACCAGGAGCTCGGAAATTCCACATTTGGACTCGGTTATTCACTCGTCCAACTGTCTCATATGGAATCCACCAAATGATCAAGGGGATCGACTGCCCCGGCAGGATTTTTCGAATAGTTCACGCTGGAATCCACCAACGCTCCTGTTGAGCATAGAAATTGTATTACTAATAAACACTTTGATAGGTTTATGCTCAACAGTGGCGTTTGTGGATTCCAGCGTGAACTATTCGAGAAATCCTGCCGGGGCAGTCGATCCCCTTGATCATTTGGTGGATTCCATATGAGACAGTTGGACGGGTGGGTAACCGAGTCCAAATGTGTAATTTCCGAGCTCCTGACGTGGTTTCGTAGCTCAGCTGGTAGAGCGCTTGCCGCGTAGAGGCATGGTGTTTCTGTCGCTGGTCCGAATCCAGCCGAAGCCCTGACTTTTCACAGTTGGGTCTCATCTAAAACCATTAACTGCCAAACTACTTATTAGTACTATACAGCTCTGTTAATCTCTGACGTCACTGGTTTTTCGGCACGCGTCGTGCTGCATTATATCCATTAAATATAGTTATCTCATTGACGAAATGTATGATCAGCCATGGCACATCAAGTGAGCCTCATTAGTTGAGTTGCTGTTTCCCATATCAGGCCGAACTGAGGTGCATAGCGACGTTACCCAGTATTAAACAAAAATAGTGAGAAACGTACTCAGATCTCTTTAATGTAGTATCGTTTAAGAAGTACCCGGTTTTACTATTTCCTGACCCAGCTCTATATTCTTTCCATATGTTTTTACACATTGACGTACCATAAAAAGTTCCTACTCTCATCAATGATGTCTTATAATTTTGGTGGGATGCATGATTATCCAGTGTTTCGCCCAATTCGTGGTTTAGATTAGCCTGTAAATGCCTATTCGTTGGTCGCCTTTTTCGGGGCTGTTCTACTTCAAGACCTAGATAAATATACGGCACTAGATGAATACGTTTCAATTCTGTGCTTCGAAAAACTGGCACGTGATGTAAGTCTGGCATAATATGCCGAGGTTGTTCTTGATTTGTCAAGGTTTCTTTACTCATCTACATATTGAACAGTGTGTAAAATCTCTGAATTGGGGAAGGTTGTAGATTTCGCCGAACATATCTGTTATGAACCGCGTGGACTAACAATTGATGCAAAATCACCAACGCCCGGCGTTCACTATAACCAGGCTTGGCTACGACGGTTGCACTAACGATCTGCGTTATCACGGTCTATACGTTGACGCACGAACTACCGCAAATGAAGAAGACAGGAAAACCTCCAGCCAAGGGTATACTTGCTCTCAACCAAAACGTGTTCAATTACACTGGAAGACTCCACCGTATTTATAATGTTTAAGCGGAGGCTCATACAATAACGGAGGCTCATACAGTAATGGAGAACAAAACAACGTTTTTGGGTTAATTGTGGAATTATCCCAACAATATCAAAGCTGCACACTGCGCAAGCCACAGTAGCCAAATTCGCGCGGTATCTCGAAATACAGTCTGAAATTTTAAATCATACGATAATGATATCGGGATGTACGTCGACATTTGGCCGTCTTAAATTACATATCAATTTAACGAGGTACAAAAATTTCAACAGGTCGACGATTTGCAGCAATACATGAATAGCATGATGATTACCTGTCGTTGCGCATGTAATAATGCGGTAAACCATTGACTTGTCGATATGGATGTGTGTGGCTCCATTGGCGCACATAGGCCGACAAGCATGCAAACAAGCAAATGCGGTTGCATGCGACTAGTAGACGGCAGGCAAAAGTCCTCACGATCCTATATACAATATGAACTAGTATTTTGGGAAGAATTTTACGCCTCATACAGCAGGCAGACCGGAGTTATCTCCAAGTTACTACACTTTCGTTAGACATAAGACATCATGAGTCATTTGACACTCCAAGGAATTTATCAGTAAACTGACAGAACTAATTTGTCACCTCTTTAAGGAAGCTTCCTTGTTGGTTGCGTTTCTGTTCGATTGAAGATTCCCACCTCATACACTTTTTTACTGTCATTTCGTACGATATATACAATTCACTTAGTGTACCATAGGTTCCATTTCTGGGGTCTGTGCATCTAATGTTCGAATTTATAACTTGATCACGACATCCATCGTTTCATACAAACGAATGATAGATCCTACAATTCAACCCAAGGTAAAGAACATGACCTCACAGTGAGGAGTATTCTACTCGAAGGCACACGATCTAACAAAACAAAATCCTATAAATTATCATGAAAGCGAATGCCTTCCACTGTTCTAGTTCCTGTTTTTCAGAAGGCTGTTTTCTCTCATGATCCCCATTTTAAGCTTTGAACCGTACCTATGGGTAATATGGTTCGGTTTGCCATTGATCCTGGAAACAGTCCAGAGTAATAATCACAAATGTAAGCAGAAAAACAGCGGACTTTCATGAGAACAGAGTCAGCAACTTTATAGATACAGTCGCCCCGTTGACTGTGATACTACTATATCGGGAAGTGTTTTCAATCAGTGGTTTGGATGATCACGAACCCCCCGAACCAGATAAACGACACAAGCAGCCACATTGAACAGTGCGCGATGCGGCAGACGATCCGTCGGCATACGATTTACATCACCTAGTCGGCGGACACTGCGCATTTTCACTAGTTTGGTTATCGACTGTGAACTTACTATAACAAAACAGGGTCACTGCCAACCTGGTTTTGTAAAAACACTTTTTACTTTGAAGGTACGCGGCGTATACCATATGGACAAGCCACTTGGCTGTTTCAGTATGGTCTATATGCTCTTCGCAGGAGAGCTAGGTAAAACTGTCACCCGCATATTCAGTATCAGTCTACCTAGTAGAATCTTCACTCCAGTATCATCAGGACGTTCGAGTGCTCCTTCCGGGATACTGTCCATCACAAAGTTGGAAAGGACAGGAGAGATCGAACATCCATGCCGAACTCCAAGTAAAGTGGAGAATGTAAGAGGTAGCGGCTTGTAATTGCGCAGTCAGCGCGAGCATACAACGACTTCAATAGATCGATATACTTCATGGTTCCTCTGCGATAAACACAGCCGCAGAGTTCATACCGGACAGCCGTATCAAAAGCCACCTTCAGGTCACAAATTACCACGACTGTTGACTGAGAAAAAGTGTATTGATGCTCCAGCCTCTGTCCTAAGGTAAAAACAAGATCGATACACCCGCGATTAGAACAGAAGTCTGCCTGTTCTCTTCTTATGTGGCTCTCTGTGTTTCAGAAACAGCCGCCTCACGAGGCCCGTGAATATCACGAATGCGCTAGAGCTAAGGCTAGTACCCCGGTGGTTGTCACATGATGTCCTGGCATCTTTTTTAAAAGTGGTTTCTGTTAGACACTGGGGATGAGACGTCCTTTCAGTCTCTTATATGAAACAAAAGAGTATAATCAGTTCAGACAACGATCTCTCACCACCCTCTTTTAAAAGAGCTGCAAACAGAAAGTCCGGGACCTGTTGTTTTATGTTAAAATAATTTAGGCTCCATCGCCAATTCAGTTCCCGAGGTAGGTTCATCTGGAGTCTCATTACTGGCCCCACAGTCTGCATCATTCATGCCGGTTGGATTATTCCTAAGTGCTGAACTCATTTGGCAAGTCGTCACGAAAAGTCGTAAATTCGCGAGCCATATTTGTCACACATTGACTCACTAATATCTTGTTGACGTCCATTTCACGAAAAATAGCGCTCGAATGTTTTCTGATAAAAATGTCTTTCTCGTTTCTTTGACTCACTCGGAAAAGTAACTCTCATGGTCCTTCCACAGACTTCGTAAATTTGCGTTTCAATTTGCGGCTGATTTTCTCGTATTCGGAGTCAATAGGGTCAGTTGTCGTTCATTCATAAGTTCTACTGAATCAGCAGAAATCCCCTTCCGTTATATCTGCAGTTCTGTGAAATAAACCTCTTCACAAAGGATTCGCGTAAATGTTGAGATTTTCGCTCAATGTTTGTTTGAGTCACCCCACTGTTGCTACCCGGGCAGGTTAACTGTCAGTGCTGTTTGTTAGGTGTCTCGTGTCCCCTTATCGCACACTTTCCAGTTGAGCCTTTCATGTTTGTGTGTAGGTGATTTTTGAATAAACAATAAAACAAGGCGCGCACGAGTCGAGGTGGTTACTTCCAAATGAGCGACAATCTTTAATGGGGTAGTGTCATCGGTAGCTGATGACGATGTGGTTCACTTGCGTCCACAGTCGAGTTGTACAGGGCAGCCTCCACACGACGCGATGCCGTCGTTTGTGCTAAAATGGGCGGCTCGATGCGTAAAGTGGGATCTGCATAACTGTAACAGTCGTGCACTGTTGTCAGTGCAGCGCGCATGGACATCGAACATACTGCCAAGCCGCTTCTCCTCTCGTGTAAGTCGGGTAAATTGGGCATTCATCTCATCAGTAAGCATAATAATATCCGAATTTGTAGTCTCTTTCGTAAGATCAAAGAGGGCGCCGTGGAAGACGTTCTTAATAACGTCTGATCCATTCTTTGTTGGAGCGCATGGCGATATGACAGATAACATATTTCTGGTCTGTGCTGACCTATTTTCACGGAAGTGCTAAGTCTGAAGACTCAGGCGACTATTCAATAGAATCCAGTCGATTAGGTTTTGCTCTACCTTGAAGCTCACTACAATCCCCACTCCAGCTTCACTACTATGTTCGACTTCATCATCACTAGAGAACCTGGCCCAGGGTGGATTCGGATGGAAGGTAACGTTAGGATCGTAAAAGCGCGTTTCAGAGACTCAACACACCTCCACTTTCAATTTCGAGAGAGGTTTCGTCAGAGCAGCTTACTGATCTATTTGTCAGAGTGCTGATATCAAAGGCGCCAATATTTACCAGTTACTTTAGCAGTTGAGGAAGAAAAACGAAAGTGAGTGAGTTGGTTTGTCAGGGCAGCGGTAACTTCTGATTCTCATCGGTCGTTTGTGCCATGGAACGTGATTGATTTTTTGGACCCCACTCCTCGTCTCTGACCGATGCGACCCAGGATATAGGGTTTCCTTGAGGGACCCTACCAAAGGCCAATAGCTCAACATTTCGACTTATTTGGAAATGAGAGACTTGCCTAATCCGAGGGCATAATGAATAAGACATTAATGTCCAATTCTGATCACTGACTGTATTGGATAGTACGCCGACAGTCGCGGTCAGCCGTTAAGCGATCGGAGTGCCCTGTTTCAGAAAATCTTTTCTAACTCGTTTTCTCCTTTTTCGGAAGATAGCATTACGCAGTTATAAAAACAAGTTCGCTGTATGTCCATAAGACCGTGCCTCCTAGACGGTCACTGGTGCTACATATAACCTTCTGAGTGAAACTGCCTTCTAGCTGACTGCTTACCTTTGACATGTCTGACATGGTTGTTCCTGGAAGCATCGAAGGTCTAGTCAGTATAGCCCTCCGAATCGATGCGCAGCACAAGTTTGATCACCACATCGAGATAGTAACATCGGTGAGCTGTATATACTTTCAGATGATCTAGTATTTGAAGTGTGAAGAAAACAATGTAATTGGCGTGTTCGTTGGCGGTGATCTATCGAAGAAATTTTGTGTTTCTTGCCTTCGTATTCAAAAGCGTACACAGAGAGTAGTGTGTAATACCAACAAGAATCAGCTCACTCGGACGTTTATCTGTGTGGTGAGTAAATCACTTTTTATTTTGTTTCATGTTTGTTTTCCACTTGCACTTTTTTGCTTCCTCATGGAGTGCACATTTTAACGCACCCGAGCGTGCGTATTCGGAAGTAAAACATTGTGTTTAAACCGGCCGCCCGTTTTGTCCGAATGAACTGGTTACTTTTAAGTAGGCAGAGTTTTACACAGATACTTATTTGCTCGCTGTTTTTTTCACTCGAAAAATGCGCAATGATTTTGTAGAATTTGTCACCCTTCAGGCGTTCATTTTCATTCCAGGTCGAAGAACAATTGCGAACCTATGTAGTCGAAGCTCATCTGGTTTGGCCGCATCTGCAATCGCGTCTCGGTCATTTCGGATTCTTGCGCAACGCGCACTTGGCCGCAATGACCGGCGCTCCAGTGGCTACAGGTCGACGGGATCCGGACGATACGTCCTCCTCGACCGGTCCGACTTTCCGGCTGGAATGCCCAACCTGTTTACAGTCCCACTCACCCAATAATCCAACGTTTGCTTTGTTACCCGGCTGCTGGCATACACTCTGTATGCCATGTTATAACCGAATCGCTTCTCTAGGTCAACCGTGTCAACATCGTTGCCCAGTATGTCGCACACCTTTTCAATCGAATGACAAGACTAGCGGACATAATGCTCGACGAAGACGTCCACTGACGCTTATTCACTACGACGGAGAAGGAGCAGGTCGATCTGTAGTCACTAACCCCGAACTAGATGCCGACAATATGGAGTGTACTGTGGTGGTATGTATGAGTTTTCTTTGTCTATTTTGGATTGATGAATGAATGTACAATTTCAGTTATGAGATTTTTAGAGACTTACTGAATCTCCTCTTGTTTCCAGGGTGATCATAGCTCAAAGGTCAAGGCGGTAGTTCGATGCCTGAAAGAGATCAAACAAATGGACCCTGATGCCAAAGCGATTGTGTTCAGCTCGGTAAGCATTTCTTAACTATTGCTTCTCGGTTCAACTTGTGTTATTTTTTCCATGACTCTCAAAATGTAGGATGGTTTCGACAAACTACGTGCTTTTGTCTCTACGATTCATGGGCATGGCTTGAATCCTCTTTCCCTCCTGTTTAGACAACCTGCCGGTTGTATGTTTAAGATAGATGTGAGGGTTGTAAACGACATGCTGGCCGAACGTTAACTAATTTTCTCAGCTTCCTGAAAGGAACGACGTCGTCCTCCACTCAGCTAATCGTTGTTTCATTTACCTCAGCTCGCACGTTGCTCAACACTTTCCTTGGCGGAGCATGCATCGCGACGTATAAACGGAATGCTCTGTCCAGCATCGTTATTGTTAGCTATGTGTGCCTTTTTACCGTATACTCTGAATAGTAATAGAATCGGTGTTACGTGCAAATGGTGAGCTATCGTAGATGATAAATTTATTTTAAACTGATCGGAGTGGAATCCTAATGGGAGTTCAGCTTTGTGTGGTCGAACGTTCATCAATGTACGTAAGACGTATCGTTCTAAGACAACATTTGGTTATCAGATGGTTGAAGCCGGTATGGACAATCATTCCCCTAGTGGGCGCCATTTAATTCAGTGAACTGCCAACTCATGATCGAGGGCAGACGTATTATCCTTGTATGTTGGCTTTATCGGGGCTCATTTTGACGTCACTCGGTTGACTTCCAGCGTATTCAATGATAGATCTGTAGATAGCTGCGAATCAGCATACTCCACCTGAATACTTTGCCTGTGTTGTGCGGACCAATCTGGAGCAAATGATTCAGTTGATCATGACCATCACTCGCGTAAAATGACGTTCACCTGTCGCATTTCAATTTCTTCTCAGTGTTGAGGACGCCGACTACCAATCGTATGGTTACGTCTACAAACCTCAGTTCTTGCAGGTGTTTCTTATTTATTTCATTTGGTATGATAGTCCCCAGCTCACATATATTTCATCAATGTTCACACTACTTTGGAGGGTTTGGAAAAGATAGTGTGCTTTTCAGGGAATTGAGAAGCTTGAAAAAACTAGTAAGTGCTTACCAGTTTTGCGAAAGTTTATGAATTGTTGAAATATGTAACACAAATACTTCCTTTAGCTTGCTTTCAGAAAAAGTTGTAAACGTATTTTAAGGTTTTGCCGTCAAGCGCATGTCAATCAAAATTTACGGATCCAAGCAGAGCACAAAATTGTGGCACACCACAATAGATGTCTTCAGAAAGTGAGTACTGAATTCAAAGTAGTGGACCTCAAGAGTGTAACAAAGAACTACCCCACCGGCATATAGCTGTAAAAAACGGATGTGCTGACTTGTGGAAAACAGCTCGATAAATACAACATCCTTCTCATTGACAATTAACTGTGTAGCTTTGCCCTAGCGTCAACGGAGTAGCTGCTGTTGAACACCTGATGATGAAAAGGGATTTGATCGCAAAATGGCTTACTTGGTGACAGTGTGTAGTTTAGTACTGATGCCATTGCACTACTTATCGAAAAACTATTCCGATACATACAGTATTTGAAGTATGTTCCGCGAAATCGGGGAAGAAGGATACCTTAATCAAATAAAAATATAGAACATAGAGAGAGATAGCGGATCGAACCGAACTTGACGAAGGGATGTCGAAATTGGTGTAGATTCACTTAAATTTCTGACCAGTCAAAAAACATTAGAAGTTGAAAAGCTTGGTAAGCCAGAACTGCATAGTTGCGATTCTTCAAAGTACGCATTAAAAACCGGCTGTTCTGTGTCTGTTTGAAATGCCCACTACCTCAACCGTCATTCTAAATACTAAACAGTTTTTAATGAAAGTTATCTCAGTAATCCTTTTCTAGTGATTCCGTTTGGTTTTTTAAATCCGAATTGTTGCTCAGCTTGGTTTGCTTTTCAACAAAACCCTTCATTTACTGGCCGTTATGAAGTGATCAACAATTTCAGGCTACTTAGAACTATGTGAGACCTATTGGTATGTATTTTGATCCTCTCATTCGTAATAACGTGAATTCAGACGATAATGTGATGGGTTGATCCACTTTTGCAAACCAGACGAGTAATTCGTGTTAGAGAACATCATTTTCCCGTCCAAAACCGCCTTCTTTTTCGAGAAAACGATCTTGTCAAATCAGAATGAGCAGAAATTCTCAGAACAATCCAGAGGTAATCCTCGCTACATTTTATCTGCTCCATGTTTATTCCGCCACGCCCATTGGTGGTTTAGTGACTTTAACTACTATTTTCAGTAACTACCCTTCAGCCTTCTGATTCGGGAATGTCTGTCGGTCATTATGTACCATATAAATACCCTGTATTTTCCTCTCTGTTGCACATGTTTTGAGGCAGAATAAAATGGCCTTTGCATTCATCTTTTGATTTGACTTGGGAACAATGTACTGGACCAGTCGCGTTAATCTCGGGACCAAAATTGTCAAATTTCATGATTACAAAGAGGATAAAATGATTTCTGTCAAGCACACTACTATTTCATGGTCGGTTTGGTGTGACTTTCCGGGGGTTTACAATAATTTGGCACTTGCTTTATGATGTGAGACTTAAGCATTATGTGAACGTTTTACATTCACGGAAGGATCCATGTGGATGGTAGCAACGAAGCACGCGGATTTTCATGATACTACAAGCCATAAGTAACTACCGTTAACATGCTCTTGCTATGATGTCTACACGATTCGTTTCAGATTCCTTATTCTGTCACGCCTGACAAATGGAAGCATTTGCAATGAAAAACCACCTGAAGTTCGTTTGTTCTACCTACCAAGCTTGATTACTACGTACTGTCAGATGACATGAAGAAACTGTACAGTGGTTTGATCTGCATTAAGTTGTATCGGAAATCAAAACAGAAGTCGGAAATGTTATCCCGCACAGTGTCTTTTTCAAGCTTATTTCTCTGCATCGTAACAATTACGTACTACAATGGAGCGCAGTTTTTAATAATAGTAATAATAATAATCCCGGTCGTGGGAAGGATATGCACTACTGACAAGCCTCAACAAGATGGAAACTCGAGTCTAGTGCTTCTTTTTGAAAGAGGCCGGCTAGAAAACCTATCTGAATGCGAAGGCTGCGGTCATATGTATGATGTTCAAATGGGAAAAAAAGAAAACTGCACCCGTCAATCTAAATTCATACAACACATCCGGATTACTGCAGTCAGCCCGTTATCATGATACACTGATCGTGACACAGGGGTCTTTATGTCCGCGTGCGAGAGGGTATCATTTCTTGATTTCTACCTCATCTCAGTCCGAAGAAAGCTTTTTTGTTACGAAACACTGAACTGGGGTCTACAAACTAGCAAATGACGAGCAATTGATGATGCTGGTGGTTTGGGGTTTGTTGTCACATCGGTTTAGACTTGCAAACAAAAACTGGCCAAATCATTTGGTATTGTTTAGATGACGCACACTAAAGATAACATGTACGTGATTTTCATCGTCTACTCATTACATTTTCACGCGAACACACTTGCTTCTGCGTACCAGTGGCGGTGATGAACAATACTGGGTGTCATTGATTGTTTGGTTTGTCGGTTGTAATTTTACCTGCGTCTTCGCACTGCAGAAAGGTCACCTCTTAGAACGGTGAAAGTTGGGATGTGTTCAAGAGCGGTCACTGTTGTGACTGCGGATCCACAGCACGTGTTGATCGTCTGAGCCGCTGTTTGTGCGCGTGTATGTATAAGAGGTAGTTGCGCTTATTTCCAGGCCATCTTCCAAAGTTCTAATGCCGCTCATTCCATCATGTGGTTTTTCTAATGCTGGGTGTATATTTCGGTGCATATATTGTACTGGATATTTAATCTAATGCAGTAGAATGAAGGACCCTGGCATAGGTTCCGATCGGAAGCGTCAAACATCTTTGAGAGACAAATCGCATTTCACATCGAATGCTTTACAGTGACATTCCTTTCCTACTCGCGTTGTCATGACAAATTGCCATCCGCTCAGGTAACCGAACAGACAAGTTTCACAAACGACGAGAGGTACTGTAGTGAGTCACATGACAGTAAACCTCTTGCGACATAATATCTGGAAATTTTTTTTGAACATCGTTGTGTGTATTCCGTGGTCTGCATCAACCGGTCACTGATTGGTGTTCGATTTTAATAGATACAATCAGCATTCTGGGTGTTTTTGAATGTTGTTTCTTATGGTAACATAGGAATCTAGGTATGCTCATTTGCACCAAGTTAACCAGCTAGGTTGTTTGTTATGACTTCACTGACAGTTAACAACTTTGACCAACGGTACGCATGTTTTTGTAAGCTAGCTCAAGCTAGTAACATTCGTTTCCACGTGACTTTCAGTGGTGTAGTGTGAACACTGTTTGGTTGTCGGATTACATGAGACACTCAAAATGCAGAAAGGAAATGATATACGTATGCAAGCCGAAGTTTCATTTTGCCATGACACAACTCTCAAAAGTGACGCATGTGTTTCGTTATAACCAGAGCACCCTTAGCTGACGGTTACCCCACCAGACATACACATGTGAGTAATTTGGACCACGTGAAAATTTGAGTCCGCCAGGATCAAGATCGGTGCAGTACGGCGGACATCGAATGTTCGAAGGTTACTTATTCAACTGACGTGATTGGTGAACAGCTTCCGCGGATCCGATGCAGTGTGGTCAGTCGGACGATTGTTTTGGAAAAATCGTCCGCGCAGTTGTTTGTCCACTTGGAGAACACAACGTTGGGTAGCAGTTTCAACTGTCGCGTGACATTCCAAACGTCTCAGCAACTAACGTCCAAGGGCTGTACAGGAATGGTTCACCGATTTAGCCTCTTTAGACCAAATAGTAAAGCCGGTTATGTACGTTCTCTTTTTGATCTGAATCACTAACGAACGAAAGTCTGGGACGACGATCTCGAATAAATTGAGTCGAACCACGATGGTGAGTTTCTTGTTCCCCGTCGTCAACTTGAAATCGAACGTCGATCTTTCAAAGTAGAAAGTATTCCAATCGACTTGAACATATAAGAACGTCATGGCACAACACTTCAATTTGAGATGGTCAACCACTAACTGTCGTGACAGATTTGAAGGCGTTCGTTGAGTCTTTTCGTCTAGAGAGGACCATGTCGTCGATGTTTTATGTGCAAATGTCAGATAGATTTTTTGTGCAATGCCTATTATTTCTGACAATGTTACTTAGACTTTCGATTGTCGTTACGCTCTACCAGCACACGAATTTTAGGATTGCATTGTGAACCAAACTTACGCCACATCTGTAATTGTCTAGCAATGTGTACAACGTGGACCAGTTTGTGTGTGATCGTAAGCCCCGTCATACTAACAAATTCTTGAAATTGTGAATCCTACTTGTTAACAGACATCTTTTTCGCAATCGGTAGATCGTCTGTTTGTCCTCTAGTGGATTTTCAAGTGGCCAGATAAGATGGAAATAACCAAATAGCGAAGTAGTCCATCTGCTTAAGGAGAAGCATCAATCTCGTGCCCGGCAGGTTTCTTTATCATTTCTCGTCTCATACTCAAAATTAAATCTTTTGTCGGTTATCTTTAATGTCAGATTGCCTTGCGTTCATTCCACTCAGTGGTTGTCCGTTCTAATCACAATTGCCGGGGCTCTTGATCAAAACGACTTGTCCTACACTACTCTGTTTCAACCGCGGGACGCTTGCTGCCCAGGTCGTCTAGCTGGATTCCAGTATTTGGGCTCAGCTACTTGGATCTTGCTTATGCCGATCCAACTGGGTGCGAACGGACTTAATTTGACCAGCGCGAACCACGTACTGCTAATTGATCCGGTCCTCTCGCACGGTCGTGAAGCACAGGCAATCGCTCGCATGCACCGCATCGGACAGACACGGTGAGTTTACTTATTGGCATGTGTGAAGTTCTGTTGCAAGGGGTCCTGCGCTTGTGGTGTTGTGTCAGATCATTTAATGGCTTTCGGTGGTTTGCAGAAGGCTCTGGTTCTGTACAATAGCGGTTCTTGAGCGACAGAACACTATGCCTCACAAGATACCCGTACTGGTACATGACTGTCGTTACCTACTCCTTTTTGTCTAAGTAGTCATTTCAGTCGCCCTGTTTAGTCTGTAAGAGACTGTATATTCTGGGGGGTAGCAGACTTACTCCAGTGTAGTCCCTGTCAAAAGGGTTAGTTCCAGAAGTAAAACCCCCTGTTCACGTTCGTTCTCAACATTGGTTGATATTTACCATCTCATTTTGACTCATGAAGGTCACAGTGGTCTGACAATTGTATGTCCTGGCGGATACATTCCTTGAATTTCCATTCCTTTTTCCACTCGGTATAGTGTATAGCAATACCCCCCTGCTGTAATCATGGTTTGTCTATTCAGCTCATCGTAGCTACTTCTGTGTACGCTTGACCCTGAGGCACTTGGTGTGACACGCGATTGATCATTTCAACAGTTCGTACAGTACGTGCGCACACATTTTCAGCTTTACGACATATCCTTAGGTATTATGCCTTTGAGTACCACGGTATTTTGATACTAATACGTTGTATGACAAATTACCGAAACACACCAACAAAACGAAAAAGAATGAAACTTCATAAGGCCAACTTGGCGGTTCCATAGGTGCAATTCCGTCATTGACTGTGACATACTTCTATGTATGACAGCGTTTCCAGTCAACAACTCCGATGATTGTCTCGTCTCTAACATGACTGCCAGCACCTCCGACTTTGCTCCGTGAAGTAATCAATACTGATGTAGTGAGCCAAGAACGCGAATAGCCCAAGGGTTGCTTATTCAACAAAGCAACACATGGGTTAAGCGTTTAAACAGAACCACAAACAATATCACTCATTTGCACACTGTACTCGGCCCCAGACCGTCTCCGTTGCCACAGACGTCAATGCTCAATTCCTTTACGTAGCAAGGACCATTTTGAGTGATGTTGCACTCCGATGTTTCTTCCTGTATTTTTCCTGCGGCTTATTCGAGGTCAAAATATATGCTCTGGTCCTGCTACTGAATAGCATTGGTGTGAGTGGTATATTACGATGGCTCATCCTCACTGCACTGGTTTACCCCGTGACCACTTCGTTGCCCTGCAATTTCTTCTGACTTTCGACGCTCGAACTAAACAGTTCAAGGAGCTATGAATGTCTCATAGGCACACAGGATACGTTAAACAACCTGTATGGACTCTATTTTTGTGAACGTATCCGTCGGTCGGTAGTTAGGAATTACTCAACTGCACGCCGATGGACTGTTTTGCTGCTCACACAAGCAGACTATTCAGTAAGGACCAGCTGATGAAAACAACGGTGGTCGAATACCTCGGGGTCGGCATGAGTGAGACGTTACCGAAAACAGCACTGTTGATTACCCACTAATCGTTATCAAATCACGTTTGTGTATCGGATGTCATGCGTAATCTCTCTTGAATCCTAGCCTTTAGAATGCGAATTCCCATTTCAAACTAGTCTTATTAAATTGTTTCCAGCTTTGTTTTCACCCGGTACTTTGGCATAACTGTAGCACGCATTTGTAATACGTTTGTGACGTATTCCGCATTACCTAGCAGTGGTTCTCATACCGTCGTTGATTGTATCATTCATCCCACAGCTGTTAGGACAAACAAAACAAGGAAAATTATTCTTCTACTTGTTCAGGTTTGTGATTTAACTGAGTGAGTTGACTGTGTAAACTTGCAAAGCATCTTTAAGGAAGCGCTGGTTACCATGTGATATTCAAACAGCATAACACATTAGTGAACAGAAAAATTTCATACGCCAGGTATGAAACAAGACTAAGCGTTGGATAGCCGCTGATCCACGAAACCAACACTCCGCCTAGAATGGTTTACTTAATTTCATATCTTTCAATAAAATACAAAAAGACAGCGTGCACAAATTTTTGCTTTATTGGCGTGAATACCAGAACGTTTTCAATCGAAGGTATAACTTTGCTACAAAAAATAGGGCGCATGCAAGCATCTATGTATCAGAATATGTACGGCTTTCTGGCTCGTTCGTCATTTTCAAAGGCCCTGGAAAATGGCACGACAGACTACTGTACGAAACCCCTTGTAATTTACTATTCTTAAGCACCACCGTTTAAAACAGCTATCGTAATTGTTCTGCGTAAAAAAATACTTATTAATCTGTCACCTAGCTTACTTCGTGGCAAGCTCAGGAGAGCGCTTTTTATCCAGTCTCTGGATTTGACTTAGCCAATATGGTGTGTTCCTTGCGTGCCTGTTTGCGTCGTCCCGTATCGCGGCTGCTTTGTGAGTGTGTGTAATGATATGCGATTAAACAAAATGAGGACGTGAACCTCAAATTTGATATTTAGAAGACAAAACAACTACGGTTCTAGTGACTTAAGAAACTGAGAGGGAAAGTTAGGGCCAAATATTTAAACCCTTTGAGTAGATAAATCATAGGCGCTCTGTAGACGGGCCTGAGCACATGTCGCATTGTTTACTCACTTTTTCAATGAAAACCGTTTAGATATATTCATATTTATTTTGACAACACTTGACTGTGTGTACTACGTATATAGTTGTAATAATGCTAGTGATACTTACAGTCAATTATTGGCTGGCATTTAATGTCACGCTCTGCATTCTGGGCATCCCGTTATGGTTTTTCGGATTGAATCCTGCGTTCGTTTGCAAGCTGATTAAACGTTAATACACTCGTTAGCAAAATACGAGTAGTATATAGTAATTAATGACGACTTCACGCAAGTCACACTTGTGCAAATTTCTACCGTTTATCGACCCTCCTGGTCACTAGAACTAGAAAACAAATTTGTTCCAGGTACTTCGCTTCCATCATCAGTGTTCAGCGGTCCCATCCGGAAGTCACTGTATATTACTGATTTTGCTTTCTCCACCATTTCTTTCCGTCCTAGACCTAGTGTCGTACATCGGTTCCTTGTTCGTGACAGTATTGAGGCTGCGCTACACGCGGCTCATTCAAAATCCAAACAGGCTGATACATTTCAGACTCACGTTTACCTTGGGGAACGAATGTCCTCTGATTGCATGATTGGAGCAGGCATACGTCGAACGAGCGCTACTCCATCCGGGCTTGCTGGTCCGAGTGAGGATCGCGCTCAGTTGATGCAGTTGACAATCGGTCAGCTTGCTGAGTTGTTGCACCGAGAATCTAATTCGGTTATGATCTCAAATGAGCTCAAGTGGCCCGAAGAGTCCCATGTGTGCTGAGTCAATACTCTGTGAGGTGCGCTTTCACCATGCATATATATTTATGTACAGGGGTATTACTTTCTCTTAGTTTTTGTATTTGCCTCCTTCTTTACTTTTGTGTTCACGTTTGCACTTTACCACATACTCTCGACTATATATTTTTGTGTTCCCGTGTACTCCGTGCTTTTATAATTTCCGTCCTTTTTTGTATTTTAAGGTCGAATTGTCTTGTTTCGATCAGTTGTACATTCGCTTTTTCTCCATATTGAATCCTTACGGTCAAAAATCCATTGTATTTGCTTTGTTTCGCTGGGGCCAGGCCTTTTTATAGAATGTATTTATTACCACTTGTGTCACATCAAACACGTTCGAAATGAGATGCACGTGTATATTATCGAAAATCGTCGTTTGTTAGCTTGATTCCCTGCAAGTGTTATACAGTTGTTTCCCATTATGGCACGTTAGCCTAGCGAGACTTATCGTCACATATACATGTAATATAACAGAAAAAGTTTACAAACAAGACGTTAAAACTACAACCTGAGGTGCCCCACAAACTTGTATCCCATCATGACAGCAATCTAATTGTATGCTTATTTTCGTGTATGGTCATAGAAGGTGCCTCATGTGTGTCTTAATGGTAGTTAATAAGGTCGACTAGATTAGGTATTTCCTACCAACTTCACCGGGTAGTCCAACGGTGAATCCATAGACTGACCCTGGTGAAGTGATTCCTAGGTCTCTCTTCAGGGTTGATCTGATACTCAGCATGACAAGTGAAAGACATTTCGTCCATTTGTGTTTGGAGTCTTCGACCGTTAGATGTGTTCTCAGATGTCAATTGAAGTGCTTTTTTCAGTACTGAAAACAGGCTTGTTTGTTACGTTTCCCGTAAACGAAATTGTTTGATAATAAAGATGTGATCGTCTCGATTAGTCGAATCTAACAAGAAACAGAGAACAGATGAAGTCGTAATGTATGAAGAACAATAAGGGGTCGATTGCAACTTGAATACAGTTTGACAGTCTGTGACCCGTCGAATCCAGTACACTTTAGCACATCAAGATCACGTCAGCAAGCGGTCACAGCAGACTGCGACAGTTGAACAATTGTTCTAAGCCTGTTGCTGCTGCAGGATCAGTTTCATTTTTTCCACTGAGATTGTCATTTTCCGCGTAGGTTACGTATGTAATACCCGAAGTCGCCGATTATTCGATCGTCACCTTGGTGTCGTGCTCAGCCGCTTGACCAAGAACCGAGAAATCGGAAGAGACGCGGCAACACCGTTTATTGGACGAGCGAGACAAACTTAAGCCCCAGATTTGTAGGACAAAACGATTCCCATAGATAGTCGACAGACACAAAGCGAATCAAATGAGACAGTCATGTGTGGCAGTCAGGTAGTTAGAACAAATCACGTTGCAGGGGGCTTCAGAAGGCAGCGCGAGAAAAAACAGTTCAGATAGCGCACAGGCGTTCGACCGCACACTTGTAATCTGATAGGCTGAGTGGGACCATGGCACCACCCACGACCATACCATCCGAGCTGGGCCGGCCGATCGATGTGGCATGATGCATTGTGGCTGTCTCGTTAGGAGATACACCTCCCTTTTGAGCTCGTTGGTCGTACGTACGCCAGTGAGGGTTCACTTGGATTGGTATCACGGTGGTCCTTGTGCGGCTTGATGGTCGAGGTGTGGGCAATGTTTGGTGACTTCTCTTGAACCTCAACGCTGTGCGTCTCTGGCGTGTCTCTTGACCTTTGGCGTTGTCCAGTAGCTCTTCCACTGGCAGATCTCGACTTCCTGTTTGTTCTGCAAATTGTTTGATCTGATTGGCATGTGTCCAATTGTGTGGGCCAACTTGAACTTCAGAGAGTACTGTGCTTAGACGTTTTCGAATTCTCCCAGGTGTCCATGCAACCTGTTGCCCCCGGTAGTCTCTGGCTAGTGCCGGTTGACCAATTTCGAAGGAATGGAACTAAGCCCCGTATCTTCTATTAAACTGTTGCTCCATGGGAAGATTCCTGTTTGCCGCTGGTGGTCTGGAAGGATATAGCAGATCATTCGATGTTCGCAGTCTGCGTTCTATCGAAGCTTCAGCTGGAGATTTCCTTTCCGGCACTTGTCGATTCGGAGCTGTTCGGTAATTGAGATGGAGCGTTTCGAGATTGTCGACCGCATGTCCCTCCCCTTCGGCTTTTTGAAGGGCTCTTTTGAACGTGTCCACAAAACGTTCAGCCTGGCCATTTGATTGCGGATGGTAAGACGGTGGTCGTTTGTGATTAATGTCATTCCGCTTGCAGAAGTTTACAAATGTGCCGGAAGTAAACCGACTTCCGTTCTCCGACACGATTATCTCTGAAACGACTGAACATTTGGCCTAGTTTTCGCAGCGGTGCAGTTGCAGACGTTGCCTCTATCAGGCAAACTTCCGGCCATTTGCTGCATGCGTCGACAAGTACCAGGAAGTTTTGACCATTCATTGGTCCGGAGAAGTCGATGTGCACGCGAATCCATGGCTTTTCTGGCACTGGCCACGATTGCAACTCAGCTTTTACTGGGGATTTAGCAGCCAGTACACACACAGAACAACCTTTGCACAGCTTTTCGATGTCGGAATCCATATGAGGTCAGCACACATAACTACGTGTCAGTGATTTCATCCGAATGAATGCCGGGATGGCCACGATTAAATTGTCTCAGAACCCGTGTTCTGAAACTAGATGGGACGATCACAAGTTCACCGAACAAGATGCAGGAATTGACAGTAGAAAGACAGTTTCTGCGCTGGAAATACTGCTTCATCTCACCATCAATACGATTCTGAGGCCATCCGTTGCGAAGATAGTGCTGAAGATTCTGCAGAACTAGATCTCGTCTTGTCGATTGCTCGATCATTGATGCAGTTATGGGTAGATGTCTTATTGCTTCTGCTGCCACGTAGTTCACATCGTGATCTACCGAAATAGCCGCAACCGCGATGTCCTCGTTTTCCCGTGGTACGCGAAGCAATCAGTCGTAACAAAGCTTCGGCTTGCCCGATGCTGGCTGTTTATTGGTACTTGATGGTAAAATCGTAGCCAAGGAGCATAGTTTCTCACTGCTGGAGTTGGTTTGCCGTATACACTGAACCGTCTTTCTTTTATCCGAAAACTGCAAGCAACGGTTTTTGATTGGTCAACAGAGTGAAGTGGCGTCCATACAGCATTTTGTGAAATTTCTTCATTGCGAATACAATTGCCAGTGCTGTTTTTTCGATTTGTCCGTAATTCTCCTCTGCTCCCGTTAGCGTTCTGGATGCGTGATCTATTGCTTTTTCAGAACGATTCGAGAATCGATGAGATATGACTGCGCCAATATCGTAGTTTGAGGCATCCGATGCTACTACAATATCCAAGGTAGGGTCAAAGTGGGTTAGAAGCAGATCCGAAGCAAGCATAGCCTTGACACGATCAAAGGCATTTTGATTTAACAGCCCTTGGATATGGTGCACCGCAGGTAGGAAGGTACTGTAGTGACACCAATCCTAGAAATTACCGCAAAGTTGAGACGTCATTTGGATGAGGCATTCGATTGGTTACGTCGATATTGACTGGATCAGGGCGGCGGCCATGCTGGTCGATTATAAATCCCAAATACTTGATCGACTGCAAAAACATGTTGCATATTTCAGCACGAGGATGAAATCTAAACTCTCGAATTTGGCTGAAGACATGAAGTTTTTCGTACAAATCATCGGGACCAGTACCCATCACAATGACGTCATCGAGGTATGCTGCTGTAGTGGTCAAGATGAGTTACGGGATAGACTAGGTATTTGCGAGTGTACCTCACCAGGCTATCGGTGATAACGAAATGAACGAATGAGACAAAACAGTTACAAAGTTTCAGCAAGTTATGGTAATCAAAAGGGTTTGACTCAGAAAAGTGTTCACAAGTGTTAGAGATGACCACCACAATGTCCCAAATTACCTGTACCCGGTAGCGGGTAATATCACGGAGTTGCCGTGGACTGCTGAAGCGCGATTCGGGATACTACGATGTTCGTAGTACAACGGAGCTAAACATTGGATGACATCCGTGTAGTTTCGTCAAACGACTACGTAACGGAGAGAAGAGCAGACCGACGTGCACAAACCTTTGTATTATATTACAAGGTCCCTTTTATCACTTTGAACAACATGTAGAGATGATACGAAAAGTTGTTTTACATAAATGAAACATCGTTTGCAAGCAAAAATAAGGAAATCTCTGCATATGTTTGCCACCGATCCGGTGGATTTGTGGCCGTGGTAGATGCGACGCATGAACAAATCATTTTTTTGGTGATATAATACCCGGTCAAACAGCCTGACTCCAATAGCCTCAGCAGTACAAAATGTTCTAATTCGGACAGCTTTTGATGGGTTGCCTGGCACGCGATATACCACTTTGAAGGCTTGATCAGTTTTCACATGGCGTTCGCCTTCAATAAGATGAGCGAGGCCAGCACCGTTGACCGATCGTGATTCTCCGTGCCCCAGCCACCGTGGATGATGTTCTCGAATTCGTTTTGAAAGTAGTCTTGACGTTCGATCAATATAACCTGTTCCACAGGAACAAGTGAATGAGTAGATGAACTCTGAACTGTCAGTCTATATTTGTTATGAAACCTAAGAAATAGGGACGTGGAGAATTGAATACGCAGTTCAGCTGTAGCATAGGTCCTGCTAATTGTCTGGTTGAGCCCATTTGTCGGCTATTCTGCGGCATTGTCACCTTTGGACGAAACTATTGGAGTCACGCTGTTTGATCCGGTATCATATCACCAAAAAGCGGTTTGTTCGGACGCCGCATCTACCATGGCCACTGTTGGAAATGGTCCCATAAATTAATACTCAGTCTGTGGTCACTATGGAAAACCGATCGACCCAGCGCGTTGACCCTCGTTGTATCGATCCTGGAAAAGAGAGTGTACAGAGAAGGCACGTCAGGCTAGCGGGGCACGGGACGGATGTTACAAATGGAATAGCCTGACTAAAACAAAAGTAGGTAAACAACCAAGATCATCAAAGATGTGCGTGAGAATGCAGATATCAAAAATTTCATTGGTTATAGTCGCTGCATAACTCCCCCAGAAGGCTAGTAAGCATCACACAAGCCTTCGTCATTTCACAGAGAGAGGGAAGAAAATATACCTATCATGTCTTTCTGATTGGTCATAGTTACAGGATGATACAAATTAAGAATAATTACATGGGATAGGGAATGTCAAAGTTCAGGGTCGGTCGGAAAACTGGCCGCTGCGCTGATAGTTTTTGGTATTTAGTCTTCGGTGCGTTCCTTCTCTATCGCAGCGGGCTGCCCAACCCTAAAAACTCTTGAGAGAAAAGGGGGTAGGTTTGTCCGGTGCTGTACGGCAGGTAGCTGAAGTTGTTTCTCCATGCGCCATGTCCGGATAGTCTGGAAAACAGAAAACATAGTGAAGTGTCCGCACGACTGGCGGAAATGGATAACTCACCGTGTCAACGTATCCGGTCGACTAAATAGTTTCACAGCCGACGACTTGTGGACCCTGCAATTTTAAATATGACTGCCTTCGTTTTTTCTTCTTCCTGTGTTCCTGTCTAAAGTTGATAGACTCAAGAAAGAAGAGGGTTAGCATACGAATAAACTTTGTCCAGAACAACGCCGCTTGGGTTGTAGACCTGGTAACGCATGAGATAACTATAAAGGCATGATAGTCAAATCGACTTTTTCTTGTGTTTTTGTACGAATATGCATGATATGAAGAAAAACGTTATTTCCAAAAATAAGAAATGTTAACATGCTCCGCAAAACGTGCAGGCTTGCGTAGCTCCCTACCGAGACGGTTATGCTTAGAGGTAGAAGGAGCAGGGTTCGGGGTTGCAGGGGTTTCCGGAGACGGAACGCTTTTTGCGGGCACCGGGGGTTTCCGGAGACGGAACGCTTTTTGCGGGCACCGGGGGTTCCCGGAGAGGACCGTTACTTGTCGACGACAGTGCGGCTGATGTTTCCTCCATGAACGCTGGTTTCAGCCTGACGACAGAAACTACCTCGCGCTTGCCGATGCGGCTAATGGTGAAGGTTTTTGTGTCTCTTACGAGCACACGATAGGGGCCGGTGTACGGGGGTTGCAGTGGTCGGCGGAGGTCATCCGTACGAAGAAAAACATGTGTGCACGAAGAACGTTTAGCGTGCACATGTACAGCTGATGAATGCTCTCTAGGCTGCACCGGGCGTAGCTTTCGCATGTGGTGCGCCAAACGAGCTGAATGGCGGCCGCAATCGTACGGTGCCGAAGGTGCAGGTGAAACGAGTTCACCTGATGGCCTAAGTGTGCAACCAAAGAGCAGTTCAGCTGCAGTTGCGTTCAGACCCTCGTTGACTGTATTGCGCAGTCCTAAAAGTACAGGTGGGAGTGCATGTTTCCTGGAATGATTGGCATTTGCACTAAGGGCGGCTTTCAGTTGACGATGAAGACGTTCAACCATCCCATTTGCTGTTGGGTGATAAGCCGTAGTGCGAATGCGCTTGCATCCTAGCGTATTTGAAAGGGCTGCGAAATGTCCCTCAAAGTACGATCCACGATCAGTGGTCACCACAGCAGGACAACCGAATTGTGCCACCAAGCGTTCCAAGAAAGCGCTGACCACCGTTTCTGAGGAGCAGTTAGGTAGCGATATGGCTGCAGGCCATCTTGAGAAGCGGTCAACACACGTCAACAGATAAATAAAGCCACTTGATGGTGGTAAGGGGACCACCAGATCGACATGCACGTGGTGAAAACGTGCGTCTGGCAAAGGAACAGTACCATGGGAGCTCTTTGTATGACGCTGGACTTTGGAACGCTGGCACTGGAGGCAAGAACGACTCGAATTACGGATATCGTGGCTAACCTTAGGCCATACGCAACGTTCAGTGACAAGTTTAACTGAAGCGCATATACCAGGGTGAGAGAGATTGTGCAGTGTATCAAAGACTGTGCGGCGGAAGGATGCGGGCACTACAGGGCGAGGTGTGCTCTGGGAAGTGTCGCAGAGGATTGTTCTCTCTGACGACGTCAAAGGTATGGGTTGGATTGTAAGAGAGCTCTTTTGAAGAAGATGCTCGATCTCAGGGTCGGTGGCTTGTGCGGCTGCCATGGCTGCGGAATCGACGCCATTGTCAGCAGTTGCGCCGAGGTTATGGACGCGTGAAAAAACACCCACGACGGTATTTTCGGTACCTGAGACATTTCGTATATCAGTCGTAGACCGAGAGATATAGCCTAGGTGGCTAACTTCCCTTGGGGAATGCCTGTCGGATGAAGCGTTTAAAGAATAAATTAACGGTTTGTGGTCAGTAAAAACCGTAAAGGTCCTGCCCTCTACCGAATGCCGGAAGTGGCGGATGCCTAAATAGATTGCTAGCAACTCTCTATCAAAGGTGCTATAGCGAGATTCCGCTGGCTGTAAGTGTTTGGAGAAGAAAGCTAAGGGTTGCCACTGCTTACCAACGAATTGCTGTAAAACAGCGCCAACAGCTGTGTCGGAAGCGTCAGTTACTATTGACAGTGGTGCGTTCGGATCAGGATGAGCAAGGAGAGCTAAGTCGGCGACCGCATCCTTGAGCTCAACGAACGCAGTGCGTGCAGCCTCAGTGAACGGGAATTTGGTTTTACCTCCACGGAGAAGATTCGTCATTGGCAGCGTTATATGCACACAACGAGGTATGAAGCATCGATAGTAGTTGACCGGACCAACAAAACGACGAAGTTGCTTAAAGGAATTTGGTTCTGGGTATTCACGGATGGCTTTCACCTTATCCGTGAGTGCGGCGATCCCATTTTATGAAATCTTGTGACCTAGAAGTTTTATTGTGATCTTACCTTGTTTGCATTTAGTGGAATTAACTGTGACGCCGTATCGGGTCAAACGTTCCAGTAGGATACGAAAATGTGTAAGGTGTTCTTCCTGTGAAGTGCTGACAACCAAACTATCATCTAAATAGGGGTAGATGAGGTCCAAACCGCGAGTCACTTCAAGAATGAAGCGTTGAAAAGTTCGAGCTGCATTGCTCAAACCAAATGGCATTCTAGGAAATTCGAAAAGACCAAAAGGAGTTATTACTGCGGTTTTTGGTATATCCTCTTTCGCTACCGGAATCTGGTGATATGCTCGTACTAAGTCTGTCTTGCTGAGAATGGTTTTTCCATGTAAGCAAGTAGTTAAATCCTGCATGTGCGGAATTGGGTACTTATCGGGGATGGTTGCTTTGTTGAGCCTGCGGTAATCACCACATGGGCGCCAATCGCCTGTCTTTTTAGGGACCATATGCAGCGGTGATGCTCATGGACTTTCGGAAGAGCGTATTATCCTCAGTTCCAGCATGCGCTTAAACTCTGCCCTGGCGAGTTTTAGTTTGCTGGGAGCCAGCCGGTGAGGCCGTGCTGAGACAGGGGGTCCCTTAGTGCTGATGTGATGGGTGACATCAGAAGTCACTGCTGGAATGTCGACCGATGTGCGAACCAGCTGCGGGAACTCAGTGAGGAGATCCACGAATTGCTTAGCAGCGGTGGGACGGGCACATATGGGTGTTATAACTGCAAATGTTGCGTGCGTGCCGGGTATACTTGGCTTGGTACTGGAATCGATTAACAGGCGGCGTCTCGTATCGACCAGAAGGTCGAAATGCCGAAAAATCAATCCCCATCATTGCGAAAGGTACCGTGGCAATTGCAAACACCCAGCGGAATGTCCGCCGAAGGTCTAAATTAAGAGTTAAGGATCGCTGTCCATGTGTGGTTATAAGAGTGCCATTGGCAGCTCGAAGTTGTGGGCTGCATGGGTTCGGCTCTTCATCCTTTTTGGATGGAAACACACTAACCTGCGCCCCGGTATCAACTAGGAATGTCCATCAGGTTCCTACATCCCTTACAAAGATGAGGCGGCAGGGAGAGTCAGCGCCGACGGCATTGTTTGCCTTTAAAGTTCGGCTGTTGAGTTTGCGTAGCCTTGCTGATACATAGGTGCAGGGTTTGGTGCACCGCTTGGCTCGGTTACCAGAACGTTCATGGTACCAACAACAGTCAGTTTTTGACCGCGGTTTGTGTCACCTGGGTGACATATTAGTCGGGCAATCTGAGAAACGGTCTGAAGTAATTTTGTTCAAATCACGTCGCAGAGCTGTGATTTCTGCTCTCAGGGCTTCAATGTCTGTTGGACCACGTTTTGCGGTAATCACCTTGGAGGAACCGTTCGTGCTTATTGGAAGACGTGAACTAGGTTGTGGTACACTCAAGCAACCCAGTAGTGGTTGAAAACGCTCCACTACTTCATCAGCGATTTTCGCTGTCTCGGCGAGAGTATGTGAACGAGCAACTGAAACTACTGCTTGCGTTGCTTCTGTCAGTTTGCTAAGCCAGAGTTCCCTGATGAGGGATTCGTCCATGTGCCGATGAGTTGCTGCATCTTTGCTAGCAATGCTGAAGGGCGTTTGTCGCCTAGTTTGAAGTCGTGAAAAAGCCGTTGCGCTCGAGTATTTCCGGAGGACGTTACTCGATTAATAACTGCCTTTTTAGGGTGTCGTACCTATGCTGTATCGGCTGGTTTACTATAATGTCGCGAAGCTGCATGGTGACTTCACTCGTAAGTCCAGCTAACAACTGACAGAATCTTGTTTGATCAGACAAAATTCCGTTGTTAAAAAATTCTGCTTCCAAGTAAACAAACCACGGAAGGGGATCCATTTCCAAAACCGGAGGAACTACTGAGGCATTAGTACCGGATGAGGAGCTGTCAACGTCCTTAGGTAACATTTCAGATATTGGGTAGTAGAAAAACGGTCGAGTTATCAAGAACTACTTGAGCCGAATTGAGAAATTATATAAATGATTATATCTAGAACATATACACGAACAGAGAAAAACAACCGTTTACGCGAACGTCAAGAAAAATAACAGATATGCCAATATGCAGAGGAGCGAACTCACCAAGACGCAAAGGATGACTATGGCGAAACGATCGGAAATTACGGGCTCATCTGTTGTTGGAACTGGCCCAACAAATTAATACTCAGTTTGTGGTCACTATATGAATGCTAGCAGTAGACCGTGAGTTCCCAAGCTGTCATGTTCGGGAAAATTATTTACCTGGAAGAAATCGTTTTATTGGCTTGGTTGTTGGTGAAGAAATTGAAATCGTCGAAATCCGTGTCATGACCTCATATCTGTTTGTTTTAATTGTCCATTAATTAAAAACCACCTTCTCGTAATTTTTTTCGAAAACTGGTATGGTTGCAGTTGTTGTGGTCGATTGCGTGTCTGAATGTTATCACAAGAATGCTGGGGTTATTTTTATGTACTTTTTCATTTTTGTCATTTGTTTTTTTATTTCCGTTCCAGTTGTTCATTTTTTATTTGTAGGAAATGGACTATATCGCTATTTTCAAGGCTGTGCTTGAGGATCGCGAATTTCGCACTTTCTCACAGATTCAATAGCGTCTTCAGAGGTACATGGACGAGGTGTGCGTTATTTGCGATCGTGAGACGAGCCGTAAGTAAGGTAAGGCAGGGTGATATGGTTTCCTGAAAACCGTGCGGATTTATTACCGTTGTACGAAGTACAAAAGGCGTAGGATTGTACGCAGGAGTGTGCGACGTGTCTAGTGGGTTAACTCTTGCTAGTTTTAATGATTCAGTTCCCGCGACACATGTTGCAGGTCACGACTTCATGTGGTCCGACGAGATGCGTGTCTAGTTGTGAGCTCTTTCGAGTTGGAGCACAACCACCCTCTCAATCGACTGCTGCCTGAGTCCCATCCTATGAATCGTGGACTCACCGTCGGTGAATTGAACGAGTGCAGAAGCCTGTTCCAGTATAATACACCAACTGCCGACATTAAGCAGTATGTGGCGGATGT